>JAPYYV010005248.1:0-16089 GCA_030522625.1 Copidosoma aretas | reverse complement strand
GATGAATGGATCCTATTTATGAAAATACTAAAAAAAGAGGCACCCAATTATGAAAATTCAGTTCCTATTATGAAAAATACATATTATTCAAATGGTACTTATTCACTTCATAATAGGAGCCTTATAGAATAGAGGCTATGTTAAATTTTCTCCTATTATAAAAAAGGGATTCACAACAATATTGTTTTCAAGCGTAATAATATTTAAAATTCCCCAATATTTTAGTGAAACAAATAAATTATATCATAAAAATTCTTAAATAAATTTTATTTCCATCATTAAACTCCTATACCTTTTTTTTTATTGGCTGTTTCATAATAGGAGCCACTTTGGAAATCATTTCATAATAGGTGACTTTACCTTATAAGGATACAAAAACTAATGGCACTGACAATATTTTCTCGGGACTTTTACAAGTCCCCACACTTCATGGAGATTCGTATAAGACAGTGGTGCTGGTTCTATGGTGTAACTTTAGTGGCTGTTTATTTTGAACATCAAATACAAAATATTAACGTACACCATATTATTTTCCCTAAGCAAAGAGTTAATTTACGCCGTTCATTAATAATAAACCATTTCAACAATATCACTGTAGCAAACGGGTTCTAGCCTCAAAGCTATGCAATTAAAAACAGAATTGCACTATAGGGCACATCAGTAATAGGTCATTTTAAGAAGTTAAAACACCTGCGTACATAAAAACAACTTGGAACACGTGCAGCAGCGCCTCGAGAAGCGCTGCACAGCTTAGCGCTATTCTACTTTATTGCTCCCAAATTAATTTCTTTTAATATTTCCATCTGAATTTTGTTTATAAATGTACTAAATGATTATGAATAATTAATTGAGTATGACTAGTATTTTGGTTCTCGAAAATTCGTTACACATCTCTATCAATTAAATCGATGATTATAACCGGAGCAGCATTAAATGTTTTAAAAACGTTCTAAAAAAGTTTTAGTTGGAATTGTCAAACGTTTTTGAAAAAGTTCAAAAACGTTTATAATACTTTTATTGTCCGCTCGTACATCAAGCGGTAGTCGTTAGAATCGTTTTGAAAACATTAAAAAAAAACTTTTTTTTTCAGCTAGCGTTTAAAAAAAATTTTGGTTTCTATTGCACAATCTTGTTTTAGGTCTAAAAAATCAGAGTGGATCACAAAAAAAAGTAATGATATTACACAAATTAGAAAAAAATAGCACCCCTTGGCCTTCGTAACCGGTATTTAAACTCAGTCCGACCAAGTCTACAATCACGTGTTTTATTTACTTGGTCAAAGCAGACTCGAAATTGGATAAAGAATTTTCTGCTACATAAGTTAAAGCTATAAACGATGTTTGTTTTCTAATTATTTCCTTCAGAATCTCACAAAATCAGTTTAATAAATTCCATAAAATACTTTCATTATTTAAAATTAAATGACTTGTGCTTGTTGAATATTTTTACAAGGTTTTATATAATAGATTTTTCCAGAGCTGGTTATAGTATACTGTGTGCAAAGGGGTTTCTTGATATACAGTAAGGTAATGACTTATGCAAATTTCTGACATAAAATTCGGCTCTAATGGTTTTTTTTATGTTAATATGGAACAAGTTGTTTTACAAAGTGATATAAGTACATATGCACGTTTATTCTTGAACATATACATATATATTAGTGGGGCTTCGCCTCCTGCGCTTCGCGTGTCAACCCCGATATTTCAATATTTTTATTCTCATGACTGAATAATAAATACAAAAGTTTTTTTCTTAATACACATATATATGCGTACAGACATAGATAACCAAAGCGATCTTATAAAAATTTGCTAATAATTCGAACGAACATAGCTAATATATGAAACTATGTATGAAATAAGTTTACTGATTTATGAAATAATGGTTAATAATATAATACTGATAATGAGTTTACTTGGTATTTAAGGTTAACATTGATACATATGTATATGAAAGAGAAAAAGAATGTAATAACAACACCAGAAATAGCACTTTATCAAGTAGATGGTAGCTTTTTGGAAGAATTTAAAAAATCTCTTGATCAACAATTACAAAACGATTTTAAAGTGTCTAAGTCAAGTGGAATATGGAATGGTGATAAGAAATTCGAAAGTTTGTTTCAGTATTGGATAAGACTAAAAGGACATGTGAATGTAAATTCGAAGAGCATAGAGAAAGATGATGAAGAATTAGCTTCTACGCAGTCAGAAGAAACTCTTGGTACCTCATTTACATTAGAGGATAGTAGAACAACAATATTTAAATTGATTTTATTTTTACCCTTTTATTATTTATATATTTTTTTTTGCAGAAGAATCAATTATTGTACTTTAATCATACTTACAATTTTAAGGAATATTCATATATTATTGATTATTATTTTTTTTTTTTTTATTTGATTAGAACAGTTTGATTTTTATCATTTACTTGGATGAACATATTATGTGACCAAATTTTTGCTAAAATTGGATTTTTTCGACTTACTTAATTTCAAAAAACTTGAAATATTATTAATATATAATTATGTTTAATTTTTTCGCAAGAATGAGAGTTTGTGATGTTTTTTTTAGGTAAATCTTCAACTAATGAATCTTTGAGCATAGAAGTAGTTCTCATCGACCAAGAAATGTAACTTGCACCGGTGACAGAAAAATCACACATAGTTTGTTCTATAATTAGTTATAGTAAGACAATTAAGGATAAGATTCAAGATTTAGAGATGGCACAAATACCTGTGATTGATGATCATACAGTAAATAATTTGAAGTCTTGTGGCAGTTGTACCTTATCCAATGATTTTGAAATAGAGTATGTTGATTCTTTTGAAGAACTAAATATCAATGTGTATCAACCGAGTGGTTCGATCAAAGATTTAAATGGAATCAATGAAGAATCAACTTAAAAATGTACTAAAAGTAAATATATATATTTTTATATTTTTGTTTAAAAGTTAAACTTACTATTTCTTATCTAATTATATTTTTTTTGGTGAAACCTCATTTCTGAGCGATCCTACCACAATTGTTACTCAAGATAAAGAAGGATTATCTTTTAAGGATGACATTAATAAGAAACTTATGCATCTCAAACGGGAACCCATTAAAAACTAAAAAGAAAATCATGAAGGTTGGGACCAGCGTTATTTTTTCTTCTATATTTCTTGTACTCCAAAAGTATCCGGGTTTCTTGCAATATTTTCATTAACTTGCAGGTACTCTTAAACGTACACGCATCTCTGATTGTTTCTTACTACCCACTGAGTATCTACCTAAAAAAAGAATTTTCGAAAAATCTGAAAAGCCTAGGATCGTGGCAGCTGCAACGTTAAATGAGTTTTGGGACTTGTGTATTCAAAAATAAAATCAGAAATCATATCAGGAATGGGAATCACAAGAAATAAAGGTGCCTCAAGCAGAAAACATAAAAGGAATTGGAATCCCAAGAAATAAAGGTGCCTAAAGCAGAAAGGAAAACATTATTGGATGGAAAAGGAGCAAATGAAAGTAACTAAAGAAGCGTCAAAATCTATTGACGATAGATTGAAGGAATTTATTAATAAAAGATGTAGAACCGCACTAAAGAAATAATAATAATTTTGCCTAAGTTTAAAATAATTTAAATCGTTCTTTGTATACAATTCTTTTATGTTTTATGCTTAGTAATAAAATATTTCTTATTCACAAATATAAATTTCTTTACTTTAACATTGTAAAAATATATAATATTTACCAAACATAATTTTTTTTTTTTTATGTGTATAAGTAATTTTTTGCATTGCTCATAATATAGATATACATCATGGGCCAGGTGGACAACGTGAAAACAGGAGGCTTATAATAGTCCGAGAGCCCACTGCAAATTTTTCTGCCTAAAACTGTTGAAGTTGAATTTTTTTGGTTAGATAGCGCAAATCTTGTGCAAAACAAAAATACAAGGCTACCGAGTGCAAGGATTTTTAGAAAGAGAGAGTAAAAGTACTTCGGAGCAAATAGTACTTTAAGATTTGACCTATCACTGTTGTAGACGAAATTAGCACCAAACTGTAGTATGTTCTCTAGTGATTACAAAAAAATAATGCCAGCCCCAAAAATCTTTTTCAGGAGGGAGACAATAGCTTCCAAAGTATCATCTGTATGATAGTCGAACGACCATCTGCTTGTACGGCTATATATATATGTATGTATATATATATATATATATATATATATATATGTGTGTGTGTGTGTGTGTGTGTGTTTGTGTATGTGTAAATATACAGCGGAGCAGATGGTGTCGATAACGTAGAGTACTACTTAACGACTGCCTATACACACATACATATATATATATAGCCCCCCGAGCAGATCGTTCGACAATTATATAGATGATACTTTAGAAGCTGTTGCCTCGCTCCTGAAAAAAATTTTGGGGCTGCCATAATTTTTTTGTAATCAGTAGAGAACATACTACAGTTTGGTGCTTATTTCGTCTACAACAGTGATAGGTCAAACCTTAAAGTACTATTTGCTCCGAAGTACTTTTACTCTCTCTTTCTGAAAATCCTTGCACTCGGTAGCCTTGTATTTTCGTTTTGCACAAGAATTGCAAAATCTAACTAAAAAAAATTGGCTCAATAGTTGTAGGCTGCCAAATTTTCAGTAGGCTCTTGGACTATAATACGGACAAAAAATGACTAGGCTCATTGTTCACTTTAATTTTTTTCTGAACTCTTTTTCATCATTTTTGCTGTAGGAATTTATTCTCTAGAGTCTAGCTTAAATGGTGCCAAAACATTATTAGTAATTATTATTTTTTTTTTTTAAATCGATGGATAATCCAAACGTCGTCAAGTTACTTACCCATAATACGTACCTTCACCTAATAAGCGTACGAGTGTATTTAGTTCTTTGATTGTAGGTACTTGAGTTGCATCATATTTTTATTTCACATTGAGCTAGAGCGTACGGTTTTGCCTTTATCTTTTCATATCTTTTCATAACTATCGTCACTTTTAGTCCGTTTTATTGTTCTGCATTGGTCTATTTGCTTAATTAGTTGTGAAAAAAAAAAAAAAATTTTAAGTGTATGTGAAGGATCGGCTTTGGCTGCATCCGATTGTTATCGGCAATATTCGACGATGTTAGAGGGCTATTGTAAGGTGGTTCGTCTTTAATCGGAATTATTCGTCTGTTTTTGGCCGAGTTCAGCGATATAGTGTCTTTTGGCTGACTTCGGCCATCTTTGTCTATGAAAATAAGCATCAACCCAATGTTTCTAATTTTTTGAGGGGGACGCAAGGTCGACAAATCCTACAAATTTTGTAAGTTTTTGAGGGGGGTCGACAGACCCTGATAATTTTCTATGTTTTTGAGGGAGGAGGGGGTTGAGGAGGGTCAGAGGGGCTGAGGGGGGGCACAAACAAATGACGATCACTCAAAACACGTCAAAATATAACGAATTTACCAGTGATTTTAGGGGCGGGGCTAAAGGAAGGGGGTGAGGGGGGCGGATAATTTTTAGTCCTTATCAATATGTATATATAGTATTGTATATATATATATTTATTTATATACATGTAAAAGGCTACATAATAAAGAGGAATAGAATCGATTTTTACTATTCGCTGTGTATTGGTGCCATCTGATACCAGAATAGTGCGGTCTTGCAGGATATGTGAGGATTTAATGCATTGTCGATTATAAATAATTTAAGTTTACGGACTTATTACACTGATAAACGTGAAATCCATGAAAGTTACAGTAACTGTAAATATTGTAGTTGTTCGGAGTGTAAAATGTAGAAGTGAAGTGTTACGCCAACGTCCGTTATGACGAAACAAATATGACATTAAAGCTAGTAACATAACCTTGAGTGTGTAGTATCAAAGCAAAACCAACTAAACTGGCCCTTACAGTGACGTGACTATGACGTGAGTGACTATTAATGATGCCTTCACCAAGTCATGTTAGCATATCTCTCGCTTTAATTTATTTATTGTCATTAATCTGCTGCGTTATGCTCTTTAATTTCTTTTCAATAAAGAATCTGTGAAGCATGCGCTTAAAATGATTGCCATTAACTTTACGTCTGACGACCCAAATGATCAAAATTCATAATAATATACAGTCGGTAGTGCATTGAGTCCTCAAAAGTCCTGCAAGTCTGCGATTTTCGCTCACCACGGACTCTGCTGTCGTTCTTCTTTACCCCCTCCCATAGCTTGCACAGCGAATATGATTGTTCAAAGAGAGCATGTGACGTTTTGTGTAAGACATTAGGTATTTTCGAGAACCTTAGCTTTGGGCACTCACGGCGCCCATTCGGCCCATTTACCATAAATATAGTTATACATTTCAATGCTTCGAAATCGCCGGAAGTAGCCGTGAGTGCTCAAATTAAAATCCTCGAACATACCTATTATTCACCTTATCGTACCTTAGCTGTAACAGAGGCACAGCTAAGCTCTTATTACAGCAATTTTTTAATTTCCACCATGCTGCAGTATACAGAAAGGCTATAGAGAGAGGGAGAGAGAGTGAGACATAGAGAGAGAGAGCAACTGTGGCGCACTATCGTATGCATGCGAGAGAAAGAGAAAAAGAGACATTTTAAAATGGTTTATTATCGCCCGAAGACTCAGACATGGCTTTTGATACTACATGTAGTGTTTGTTAGCCAACTGTAAATTAACGAGTCAACAGTAGGATAGGCACAAGAAAGAAGCTGTGGGTAAGTAGTGAGGCTTAAATCTTATCCAGAATTAGCATCTTTTTTTTCAATGAAACTTGTTGTCCGAAGAGAGATTTGAATCCTGGCCATCAAGATCCTTTTAAAAACATTGTACATAACTAATGCTTGATGTACGAGCGGAGAAAAAAACGTTTTATAAACATTTCGTAAATGTTTCTTGAACTTTTTGGAAAACGTTTTAAAGTTCGAAATTAAACATTTTGTAAAAGTTGTTAAAACGTTTTATGCCGTTCGGTTAGGTTATAATTTTTGACAAAACTGACCAACTTAATTAAATTTCAAAAAAACGAGACAGTCTGAGAAATAAATTTTAATTTTTTGGGTCAACATCGCTGAGTATTTCTTAAGTACGATTGAATTAGGATTTCAATTGTCATATGCGCCCGGAATTGTCGCAATATGTACGATACATCAGAAGTACCACATCAAGGTATGACTGTGTACGCTCTACTATCGCTAGGGGAAATGCCTCAATAAGATTAACACGAAATGCCGAAAAAAATTTGTGAGTTATTATCACACAATTTCTTAGTTTTCAAGATAGGGGCACGCGGAAAAAATTTCGAACTCAGAGACCTCCAACTTTTAATGAGGTGTGGGACTTTGAAAGCATCAAAGGATATCACTACCAATTTGAGAGTGTATTAGTTCGATTTCAGTAGTTGTACGCTTCCGAAAAAGTCTGTGGTGTCTCACTTCTAAACTCGCCTGACAGGAATGGAAGTGCCTGACTTCGAATATACATCAAGCGCAGAGAGCTAGAGTCTAAAAGCTCTAGACGTCGACGTGAGGAGTCCCCGACGTCCAACGTCGAAGGACTAGAGCTCAAAATTTTGTCGAGGGCCCTTACTTCGATATTCGAGCAATAGTGCCTATAGAGTATGCATAAGTATTATATATATACAGCATATACGGCTGCTTCGCCCGCAGTGCATGCCACTACATATATATATATTAGGGTGGTCGTTATTATATTTTTTTTTTATTTGTTGGGCCGGGTGAAGATGAGTTCTGAGTACCTTAAAACTCATGCGAAAACATAAACAAGTGTTGTTTGACATTTTTTTCCCGTGCCGCACAGCTTTTAAAGTTTCTTATGGGATTTACATAAAAAAAATCACTGAAATCATGCAGAATACAGTAAACTTTTGAAAACTGTCAAATCTAACGATTGCATTTACACATTTTCATGTATTTTTATCTTCTGGATCGAATAAAATCATTAGTTTTCGTCTATCTGTTTATGAAAAAGAGTTACGAGCAAATAATTTTTAAAAAATGGCAACATAAACGGCATACAAGAGGACAAGCAGACAATATAATTCTAAATACCATTTTTGAAAAACAGAAGTAGAAACATACAATTCAAAATTAATTCAGATGCAAATCAGCGCCTTCTAATTTTATTATATAAATAATAAAGCAAATCAGTGATCCGTTGGAGGCGAGGTGAAAAATTTTATATATATATGCAGTGGCATGCGCTGCAGGCAGAGCAGCTGTATTTGCCGTATATATGTAATACTTATGCATAATCTATAGGCGCTATTGCTTGAATATTGAAGATAGCGCCTTCGACGAAATTTTGAGCTCTGGTCCTTCGAGCACTTGATATATATTCGAGGTCAGGCACTTCCATGCTGGTCACGCGAGACTTCGAGTTTAGAAGTGAGATACCGCAAACTTTTTCGGAAGCGTAAAACTACTGAGTTCGAACTAATACACTTCAATTATTTCCTTTATATTTGACGTAATTTTTATTTACTTATTCTAAGGGCTACCTACAAGACTGGTAACGTATATTATCAAAGAAACCCGGGTATATTTCACGCTTTGTGAGTACAGAGCATGCATAGACAGGTAAGCACTAGATTAGTCGTCGGGGCACGCCAGACGGCCGGACGGCTACAGTGTGCGGCGTGATTTTAAGAACACAAGTTGCTCTTGGTATTAGTTGAAGAAAATTCTCCGCTTGCACCTTTGTTATTCGCAGTGTTTCGTGTCGAGAGGTGTGCGTGTACTTGTATATTGTTTCTTAGTGCGGTGACTTGTGATTTCATTCTTCGCATCGCGCGTGATTATGGTGGATCTTTTATAGAACAATGATCGTATTAACGTAGTGAATGAGACAGCGCTGCGTCCAAGAATTGAGACAATTCAGTAGCCTTCTGCGGAACAGCTGCTGGGACAACAACAACAACAGCAGCAGCAGCCAATACCACCGATACCGGAGAGAGAAGTAAACCAACTTGACCCGCGGGAGCTTCGACATCAGCAGCCACAAGTGCACTAAGTTCGTCTTAGTAACATTCAGTAACAGGCACCAGCTGGTCGACAGGTTAGTTTAACGAGAATACATATTTATTGCACGTGTTTTTAGTCTTTGCATATACATATACTGGTGAGTCAATGTTTGCACCTTCTTGTGTTAAGAAAAACATGTTGGTACGGTAACGTGATGAATGCATGGCGTTTATACCTAATAACACAAAATATTGCAGCTTTTGTCTTTCCAAATCTAACTTATAACGTACATAAAACTTATAAGATAGTATCACATGCACATGTTGAGTTAACTTACATTAGCATATAAGGAATAGACCGAACAATGCAACGGAACGCTATTGTAGTCCCAATAAGAAACTATACTTGAAAAAAGAAATATTGGAGAGTCCTGTAAACAAAGTACAAGAAATCATTAAAGATGTTATTTAAAGGCAAAACTTGAGTTAATTCTGGGTGTACGACTCGTTGAGAAGAGAGAATTTAAATTAGGAGTGGAGTTCTTTCAATAGTTGTAAGAGAAAATATCCACTTTCTATTATGCGTGCATCAGTGCCAATTTTCATTTTCCACTCAAAGAGCTGCACACCCACAAGTAACTGATTCTTTGCAATAATAGTAGTTTTCGTACCTAGGGCGCAAAGTACAAAATGCACGCCCGAAGGTCGGGGGTTTTTGTATGTTTGTGCCCAAGGTGCAAACGGTATTTTTTTGGCCGAGGGCGTAAAGTTACACTTCGGGCACACTTCGGGCCCGCGAAATCATTTGGCGCAAGGTGCAAAGTTCTTTTCTGCCCGTGGGCACAAAGCGATTTAAGGGCCCAAAGTGCGGCCCTAGGGTGCCAATAACATTTCAAACACTCTTTACGCTTGAACTTTGAGCATAGGATGCTTCAAAAGTATGATATACTTGAACAAATGGTACTACAGTTAGATTATACGGTGACTGAAGCCAACTCAAAGTACATAACGTATCATATCTTTTTTTCTAGGCATCCTGTGAACAAACCACAATAGAGATATTTTTCTCTTAACGTTGTTTCAATTGAAGTTTTTTATTCCCTGGAAGCCTAAACTGATCTGGGAAAAAAAATCAATATGGGCGGTAAAGGACCGCATACCTCGAATTTCTGTTGTTTCGTAAGGTTTATTTTCTGAGCTACAATAATATTCCAGCTGATTACAAAGCAACAATGAGGTAGAAACATTGCTTGTAAACGTAAGCTGTCCATTCGAATATGTTACCATTTTGTTGTACGACATTGTAGTGTTAGTCCTGAAGCAGATACCATGAAATTTTTAGATTTGGAGTATGCGGTCCCAACCGTACATTTTGATTTTTTTTCCAGATTAGTTCAGGCTTCTGGTACTTGAGAAACTTGGAGCAAAACAATCTTAAGAAGAAAAAATCTTTGTTGTGGTTTGTTCACAGGATGCACATAAAAAAAGGTATGACACATTGTGTATTTGAAGTTGGTTTCGGTTTCTATATAATCCATCCATGGATCTACTTGTTCAACTATAACTTTCGTTTAAGGAATTTATGAACAAAGAACGAGATGGATAAAGTTTTTGAAATAATATTCAGATGCAAAGAATCAGTGAGGTAAGCGTCTGCGGCTCTTTAAAAAGAAAATGAGGAGTGACGGTAATGCATGCATGTTTAAAACTGAATATTTTTTCATACGACTGTTGTAAGACGTCCATTCTTCATTTTTATTGTCTTCCTAACGAGTCATACACCCTTTATTAGTTACAGTTTTTTCACTAAATAACATTAAGACAACTTATCTTGTATTCCGTTTGTATGACGGATACACAATATTTAATTTTTTTCTGGAAATCCCACGAACGAACTAAAACGGTCAGATTTTTACATTACAACCTAAGTTTTATAGATGCAAAGATGCTGCTATGACACTAATAATAATTAATAATAAACTTCTTAATTATTGTTTGCTTGATTAACATTTTTTCACACATTATTTAAGGTGGTTCTTTACGTAGCCCATTTACTTTGACTTTCAGTAAAATTTGGAGAGATTGTTATTAGAGACATAATGAATCTCCTCAAAAAATATCAAATCCCTTTATTAGGTCATTTTTCGAAAAAAGAACTAGTTAAAAATGCACTTTTAACATGGACTCTTACAGGATTACTTTTTCCGTTCTATGATATAATGTAATATCTGGTAAAGTAGTTTCAGGATTAGAATATAAAAAGTACGTAGTAAAAGAAGAACTCTTAAGCATTCTAACGACATAACGGAAATTGGGGCTTATGAGGGAAATATTACACCATATTTAACTGTAAAAATAATCATTTGGCGTTCAGCGAGAGTGATGTCTGCTCTGTAAATGAGCAGACGCTCGGCATGCACGCGCTTATTTCAAATGATACACTTACTGATATGGCAATACGTTAATCAGTAAAATCATTTCATTAATAATATGTGTTGAAAATTATAATTAGAAAGTAGCAAATGGCTTGTACGGCGGACAAATCTTGACGATTGTATATGTGTAGGTACATGTAGCAATCAGGAACGTCTGCTTGAGCAGTGACGTACATACCATTGCGTGAGAAAAAAATGTTTTTTTAGCTCATACTTCATTAGCATGTTTATTTCCATATTAATGCCATTATATTATAGTCAAGTGCCAGTCCGATACATTTTATGTTGCAAATAATACGCTGATCAAAAACTGGAAATCCACAAGGGCCCGCACTGCTATTATACGGCACCATCGTAAAAGACCCCTTTATCATCTATCTATCTCTTTTACTAATTTTATATATTCCCTATCTAAAATATCATCAATGGTTCAACTTTGAAATTCACGTTAATTCAATGTTAAAATCAACGTTTGATCAGTAATAAAACGCAACGTTGATAAACATTAATTATTTTTATTTTTTCTTTTTTTTTTCTTTCTCTTTTTTATTGATCTAACGTTAAAATTTATCATTTATTTTAATATTAATATGAATCTTAATTCAGCGCTGATTCAATCATGAATTCACATTAAAGTAATTGATGACTCTGTTGAAAATCACCATATGATTTTACCATATAGAATATCCATATAGAAAAACCATATGGAAAATCCATATGGACAAGCCATATCTCTGTTTTCCAAATATCCATGTGGTTTTCTACCTAAATCCATATAGTTTTGTATTAAAAACTGTATGGTTTTACCACAGGGAATTTTTGATACCGTAAAAAGAAAACTAGAGTATGTAATACAGCATAATATATATGTACATGGCTACTCGGTATGTTTCAGTTTCAAAAATTCTTTTCTCAATCAACATCTTCCATACATTTTGTTGGTTTCTAATTTTTTTTTAAAATAATTTCTTGATGCATTATTCATTAAAATGTTGTTCAACTATTTGTCTACCATCCAAGCCTTAAATAAGTACTCTTTTTGGTTTCACATAGTTCATATTTTTTATGCATTTCGCACTATGTTCATTCTTATTGGCCTATTTCTATCGTGTTTCATGATGGTTCAGAGCAATGATGTTTTTCTTTTAACTCACATAAAAAGGTAGTGCTGCTTATAAGACGCACCTATACACTCAACTGTAATTTGGTACATTCAAGGGAGGGCAACATTCAGAAAACGACAAATCTTGTATAAGCGTACAGTTATTGTTTTCACAATAAGTATAATTAATTATTACTTTTATATGCACCAGACTAGTCAATAGCTCCGGATTTGTAGCGTTTTAAAAAAAATTTCGAACCTGACCGAGTATAGCTTGGCCATAAGATATGTAACTTTTTCCTAATTTAATTTCTTTTAATTTAAAAGTATTACTTTTAATTACCATTAGGTACCAAGCGATAGTGCTGGAGCTAGATTGTCATCGAGATTATAGACAAAAATGGCGATTTCTCGGCATCAAGATGTTCCTTGAGAACCGCGTAACGTATCTGGTTTAGCTGAAATTTTAGAAGATTATCCCCCTGCGAAATTTATATAGGGGGTGCAGTTGGAGCCGATGATTCTTTGGCTCTGATTTTGAATATTATTTGAATAAAATGCAGAGCCAATAAAATGCTTTTGACAAAGCTTAGGCATGATGAAAGGTATGATATATTAGTATGCGTGATCATTTTTTTGTGTTGTAAGTTCATTATATAAAATAATGGTAACAAACTGTTTCCCTCATCAATAGAACATTGACATTGAGCATAACCAGTTCATTCGTCAACAAAGTGTGGTTATGCTAGCACGTACGTATAAAAGCATTTTCATACATGTATATCTATATATAAGTTTCTTTTCACGATTTTCATATTATTCATGATAGAGTTGATCTGTAATAGCTGTTGTTTAGTAAACATGACCATTTAAAAAATATAGTGTAAATACGTACATAAATTGACAAGTATGATTGTAGAAGTAATGCAGGTCAAGTTACTTTTTTTTCATATTTAATTCTCTTATTATATTTATTACGCTAGGAAAGAGCATTTTCATAATTGTGTATGAATATAAGTTGTCTTTAAAGAATAGTATATTATTCATTATAGATTGTTAAAGCAATATCTATTATTATTTAAAGACATAACGCTATACTGAATCTGGCAGTAACACTAAAGTTAAAACCTTTTTGTTGCTGTTCTTGCAGACTAATGTTTGTTTGAAATTGGCTGAGAAAAAAAGGCAGAGTAATCACCAAATGGTGAAAGATTTTTATTCGTGTACGTTTGATCTCGTGGTACCCGGTACTTGTATATTAAAAAATTCTTATTAATAATAAACGTACTTTTTCTGAGTACCATTATATATTTCTAAAAACGAACTGAGTATACGAGTGGTAATTAAAGAACTTATTTTTATGAATCGGTCAACAATTATGTGAAGTAGTTCGTATAACACACGACTATGTGACACTGATAAGAAACAAACTCTTATCAATATTTATACTATGAATTTCAATTACTTTTGACTTAATTAAGTATATGACATTTTATGCTTAAACGGATAAATGATCGATTCATTCGTGGGATTGATCTTCATGCCAATTTGAAGTTGCAACCTAATCTATCAAGTTGGTAATTATTGAATAATACCTGTTACCACCATCAATAAGAAACTAATTTAACATTTGAAAGATCAAACAAATCATATTTCAACATTTATTCCAAACATTTAAATGACATCCATCGCAGTCCGAATGTCCAATAAATAAAGAAAGAAAAATTTGCATATAATATAAGCTCCCGAAAACAACGATGTTTATGAAAAATCGGTTCCGTAAAATTATTAAGTAAAAAAAAACCTACAATCACAATGTCATTAATTTTCGATGCAATGAATACTATAATGCTGCCAAGTTCCTAACAATACCATAGGGAAATATTGACTTTCTGAGTCTCGCATGAAGTGGCAAGCTATCTTTTCTTTGATACTAATATTATATTTGTACTTTTGGGCATGGTTTTTTTAATGTTGTTGCAATAAATATGCCAAATTATAGCAATATACTTTAACCTTTTCCAATTTCTCATTGGATTCTACTTTCTGAAATATACTAAAAAAATGTTGTGGAAAAAATGTATGACAGTTACAGTTGTTATTTGTACAAGTGACGGATACAGCAAATTATCTACTGGATGATCGATAAGAACGATCAGTAAACTATTTTTGTTCTGTAATAGATACGAATAGAAGTATTATTAAAAGTAATTTTGCACAAAAAGTAATGTTTTTCATTATATTGACCTTTCATATATATAATGAAATTGTTGATGTAAAAACCCTGATTCAATCTCCATATCTGACATAGTTTGACAGTATCGAGGGGTTACAAAAAAATTGAATTAATTAATTCATGAATAAGCAAATGTAATATGCTATGTAAAATACTTTCTCAACTATACTATTTATTATAACTCTGAAATAACCTAGCTCAGATAATTTTTATAAGTAGTTCATTTCGATTAATTATTTACTTTAATTGAAATGATAACGTAAGCAAATTATATTTTAGCATGCGTATCCTTAAATTAATGTATTTTCTGAAACTTTGAAACAGTGAACTCGACATATTATCCAGAAATTGAGACGAATTTTTACAAAAATGTATTGATTCATCGTATCATACTTCATCTAAAAAAGTGGGTACTATTGGGCATAATTGTCCAATGATCAAAAAAATAGTTGCAGGAATATTTTGTATATTCGCACCCCGCCCCAGTCCTCAGCGCCGCGTGGTGACTCAAACACGAACCGAGGAGTCGGTGCAAAACATCAGCTGATCCATTCCCACAGATAGATAATTCATAAATTATGCCAAATTCTAATTATAAACTGCATGCTGACCTTCAAATTTTGATGAGTGATCAAGTGCAGGTCTAGAGCTAATAGAGTATCAAAAGCTTTGCCTCACGGAACTATTTGGTGCAACGTGACAGAGTTTTTCATTAGGTAAGTCGAGTCGGTGCCATGCATTTAGTATATCTATATACACGTTCCCCCACCAGCGCAGCGTTGCCACGTCAACTCGCATGTTTTGATGTGTGTTATGTATATATATGTATATTATATATATATATATATATATACATATATATATATATATATATATATATACATATATATATTCATATTTTCATGTATGGTGACTTATGCGGTCATTTTATATGTGAATAGGTACTTATGCGGACATTGTTGGAATTATGCGGACGTCCTCATAAGTTTTTTGAAATATGTAAGTGTATCGAATATTTTGCAGACATTTAAGGTCGTTCTACAACTAAAAATAGAATTTGAATAAGCGAACTAGACGGAGCGAGCGAAGCGAGCGAGGTCGTAGTGAGCCACTGTCGGTAATGGATGCCTTCCACGCACCTCCAAGGTGTTAGAGTACTATATAGTGTCAATTATATCGCTTTGTCCGCATAAGTCCCCATCTATGTGTATATATACATACTAGTGGGGCTTCGCCCCCCTGCCAGCTCCGCGGGCCAACCCCTCCGTTCTTATTTTTTTACTGTTGTTTTGTTTGTTTTCCTTGAACATAAATTCGTATGTCAATTTTTATTAAAGTCTTATT
>JAPYYV010005247.1:0-18073 GCA_030522625.1 Copidosoma aretas | reverse complement strand
TCGTCACATGATATCTATTGCCAAAAATATTGCCAAGGAAAAAGGCATATCAAGCGATCCAAACCCTAAAAGCCATCCATCATTAGAAGTAGATACTATCAACTCTATAACTACTTTTTATCAGTCTGATGATTACACTTAAATAATGCCAGGCAAAAAAGATTACGCCTCTGTTAAAGAGGGGGGAAAAATCACAGATGCAGAAGAGCTTACTTTAAAATAATATAAAAGATTTGTATGAATCTTTCAAAATCAATTATCTAACAATGAAACGTAGTTTTTCTAAACTTGCTAGTTTACGACCAAAACATTGTGTATTGGCAGCAGCGAGTGGTACTTATTCAGTTAGTGTCTGTCCAATACATGGAAATGTAAAATTACTAATAGATGGAGCAAATTTAAAATCAACTACAGCTGATTCCCAGCGACCTATCAAAAATTATCATGATTGCTTCGATTGAATGGTGTGTGATATGCAATCTACTGACTGGGATCATGTGCTGAGTGCCCTGGTATAGCTAATATCATTGAGCAGTTAGAACAGAATTTTGAAGAAAAATTGATCTACAATTTTAAGTATAAACAGTGAGTGAAAATTGAAAGAACTTCATTTAAAACCTTGATATCTATTGTCAATGAAGTTTTAGAATGTTTGAGTGACGGTTTGATAAACTTATTGATACATTCCTTTTTAGTCAATAAACAAAAAAAATTTTTAAATAAAAAAAACCAAATGAATGACAGATGAATGCATTGTAATATGTAATTTTTCTGAAAACTATACCTTCATAATTCAAAATTCTGTTTACAGTATACATTGGAATGATAACCAGGTAACGATAAATCTCTTTTCAATACAATATAAAGATGGCAAAGATGAGTTAAAAATCAAAAGTATTGTTTCCATTTCTGAATGTTTACGTCACGATACTATTGCAGTTCATCTATTTTAGAGACAAATTGTGGAATTTATCAAAATTTATTTGAAAGACATAGATAAGATACTATATATTTCGGATGGTGCAAGCGGACAATAAAAAACGAAGAGAATTTTATAAATCTTACTCATCATATGAATGATTTTGAAATAGCAGCTGAGTGGCTCTTTTTCCAACCTTACATGGTAAAGGACCATGTGACGGAATAGGCGGAACATTAAAACGACTTGCTGCTAGAGCTAGTCTTCTAAGAGTAAATAATCCGATCCGCATTCCGGAAGAGTTGTTTAATTGTGCGTCTGTAGCTCTACCAAATATAATGTGTTGCTATACAACTAATAATGATTATAAAAAGAAAGAAAAACGATTATCAACGCGTTTCCAAAAAACTATGACGATAAAAGGCACTTTAAAGTGTCATAGTATAGTTCCAATCTCTTTTCAAGAATTGAAAGCAAAGCGATTCTCATTGTATGAAAAGAAAACTATTGTAAAAATTTTTAAATAAAATAATACTATACGCGTATAGTATGAGTGTACATGTAAATATTGTACAATGTCACTTAGAACCAAGTACTTATTTACTAATAATGATATATTAAGATCATAATAAATAACACTTTTCATTTACTACAATAATATTTTTTATTTACTTATTTTTTTCTTTATATCATGCATGAGGTTAACTGTGCTTACAAATATTGTTCAACTGCAGATGTCGAATAATAATATATAATACAGAAAGAAAAGATGTAGGGCGAGTAAGGCGTGCGATAGAATCCGCGCGCCGATAATGCGTGCCACGCTACATGAATTAATTTTTTTTAAATAGTAATAATTAATTTTTCATCAAAAAAAAAAGAGTTTTTGATAAGAAATTTGACGTTGAATACGATAGTATTACTAAAAACTTTCTACGAGGGGGGGGGGCAATAGTTAAAAATAAATTTAAACATTTTAATTGCTTATAATAATCTCAAATTGTTAATAATTTTTCTTCAAAGTATTTTTCCCTCCAAGATCATTCTTTTACCTTTAAAATGAAAAAGATTCAGTCTCTAGCTCAAATAGTACCGGAGTTATGAATGTTTGAAAATTTCTCCTACAGCCTAAAATCACCAAAATCGCGGTATTCCAATCCTTTCTAGCGTCCAAAATATTATGCAAAAAAAAAAATACGTGTCTCTTTTTTTTCAATTTAGAACCCGAGAGAAAATTTCAGCAAAATAAAAAATGTGTCGGTCAGAATGATGTTCGGTTTGTAAACGAACGTCGCATACATGAGAAATAGAGGCGGGTAGGGTTAGCCTCTAAATAGGCATAAAAAAAAGAAACAAATTTAGTTTTTGCAAATGATAAAAACATACTAGAGCAAGTGGTTTTATTTATTCTTCATAGAAGAATTAACGGACTTGATCGATAAAAATTATATATAATAGGCAAAGAAGTGAAAGTAGTATATTAAAAAGTAGAGGAGGCAAAACGATAGGACTTATAAAAAGAGCAACAAAAAGAAAAAAAAAAATAAAAAAAAAAAAAAAAAAAAAAAAAAAAAAAAAAAAAAAAAAAACACAAAAAACCATAAAAAAAAAAAAAAAAAAAAAAAAAAAACAGAGAGAAAAAAAATACAGCAAAAAGAAGAAAAACTAAGTGAGTTTAGAAGTTTTTCAATCGATAGACTGCAGGCTCTGCAATAAGAGAAAAAAAAATTGTAAATCATATATTGGTATGAAGAAAGAAAAAAAATTCAAATTAAAAGATAATAATAATTTTAGTCAGAAATATATGATTTGAAGATAATGGAGATATGCAGGATGAAGATGATTTATGTGCATGTATCAGATATTTATGTAGGTATGTAAGGCACTACAGAGTGAATATTGTAAGTTTGATTATATGTTGTGCGTTACAAATAATACTATTATGTCAATGAAAAAGAAATCCTTACATTTCGCAGTATGTTTAATGAATTACGTATCATATTCTATTGAAAATAAAATAAGTGTTAATTTGAGAGGATATGCATTTTTAATAGTTGTAAAACAAGAAAAGGAAATGTAGAAGTATATAAAACTCTATGTTAAAAATAAAAAAATTGTTGAATAGAAGTTTACATTTATAAATAGTGAGTAAGAAATTTACAATGATATCCTATTGTAAATTAAGATCTATTACCGATTCTTAAATGTTCAGAAATATAAAAAAAAGGCTTTCAACTGTTTCTCTAATAATAATGATTGCCTACATATTATATACATATACAGATGTATCAGTATTAACCTTAAATACCAATTGAAATCAGTATCAGTATCTAATTAGTAACAATTATTTGATAAATCAGATAACTTATTTTATGTAATGGCTATATTCGTCTCAAATTGTAGCGAATTTTCATGAGATCGCTTTGGTTATCAATGTTTTGATGCATATGAGTAATACTGCCAAACTTTTAAAATAACTTTTTGGGAAAATTTTGTACAATGCTTATGGATAAAATGAGTTTTCATAAATATACAAATTTAAAGTATTATGTTACGAATATTTCACACTTCTTTCAGAGCGGAATTCATCAAAAGCTTATTTGTATTACTCTCGAAATTGTACCGATTCAGTGATTTTCAAAGTGTCACTGAGCGCTGTGATATTTTTTTTAACTTTAATAAAAAAAAAGTTATCTTTAGAATTTTACGATACTCACAGAAATTTGTTATTTTAGATAATACCTTCAGAAAATTGTACATTTGTAAGCGTGCCTGTTACCCAAAAAAAGTTATTACCATATTTATGTGTTACCGATTTTCGTAAAAAAATTTTTATTTACAATATTTTCTGTATAAAAAAATTAAGCCATGAAATTCCTTCAATTTTCAAAAGAGATAAATGTTTTTAAAGAGTTAAAAATTAAGATATTTATTTATTTGTAAGCGTGCTACACAGTATTGTGTATATCTATATATATTACTTTGAAAATCATTATATTGCGCGTAACTTATTCCAAAAATCGCTCAACCCGAAAGGCACATTTATCAATAATATGCAATGTAAGTTTTTTTTTGGCGTTAAAACTCTTTGCACTCTTAAAAAAATAATTTGTAAAGTCTTTATCAAGAAATGGTCTTCAACAAAAGTTATGTGACTTCCGAAAACCTTGAAAAATTTAAAGATCTTATCATTTTTAGCAATACAGGAAATGGCCAAAGCTCCAAAGGGTAGCAAAATAGAAATTTTTCTTCGAGATTGAATTAAAGCTTGAATCAAATCCTTCACATCGTACTTTTATTTTTTTCGATTTCTGCGCTTGTTTCAAAACTACAGTCCATCAAAGATTGAGGAATCACACACTTACGAGTTAGGTGAAGTTTAAATAGTGTTTTTTAGTAAGTTCTTTAATTTGTTACATAAAAACAATGCATCTTACGAAAAATTATGTAACAACATTTTATGCTTAATACAAGCTAAAAAATACGGTTATAACTATCAAATAACAAAAATATGAAGCTTTTGTATTATTGTTGATAATTTTTTGCTAATAAAAAAAAGGTATCTTCAAACATGAGTAACGCAAATTTTTTCCTAATATTGACAGTACATAGAAATAAAAAGAATGATTCTTATAAGCATGCATTAGCATTATTTCCTTTATCTATTGTAAATTGAAATATTAAAAATTCGATGGAATTACTTATACGTGTATTAAAAAAAAATTTTTTGTTTTTGTTATTCAGACATGAGCATAAAAATATCGTTTAAATATGGTGGTTAGCTTGCGGAGCGCGCATAGTGGCGAAAAAGGGTATTAAGTGATCAACTGTAGACTCTGCAATGTAAGAAAAAAAAATATAAAACATATATTGCTATGCAAAAAGGAAAAAAAATTGCAAATTAAGTAATTATAGTTATATTAGTCAGAAATACAGGATTATAAGCCAATGGAGAAATATGCAGGGGGGAGATGAGTTCTGTTAATGTACAAGATATTTCTGGTGATAAATAAGGCACTACAGAGCAAAGAATCAATGTTTAATGATGAATTATGCTTTATAAATAAAACTATGATGTCAATGTAAAGAAAAATTCTAATAACTTGTCGTATGTTTAATTAATTACGTATTATATCCTATTAAAATTAAAATCAAACCTTATTTATAGGGATATTAATTTTTAATAGTAATGACCCAAAATGGTGAATGTAGAAGTATAAAAAAATCTATATTAGAAATAAAATAATAATTTAATAAAAAATTTACATTTATAAATCTTAGGTTAGAATTCTAAAGTAATATCTTATTATGAACTATTATTCAGAATTGATTCTGAAATGCTCAAAAATAGCCTGAGAAAGGCTTTTAATTGTTTTTGTAACAAGAATGAATAAGTCAATAATAGATACACATACATATTTATCAATATTAAACTTAGATACCAATTACAGTCAGCACCAGTGTTAAATTAGTAATAATGATGTGCTAGATCAGTGAATTTATTTCACATATAGACCATATTTGATCGACTTCTAAGCGAATTTTTATGAAATCGCTTCGTTTATCTATGTTTCTTCGCATATGTGTATTAAAAATTAATTTTTATTTTTATTCTTTAGACATAAGAATGAAAATACTAAAATATGGAGGCTTGCACGCGTAGCGTGCAGCGGGCGAAGCTCCACTGGTATATATATATGTATGTATACTTCTGGGGCTTTGCCCCATGCGCGCTCCGCGCGCAAACCCCCATATTTTAATATTTTTATTCTCATGTCTGAATAATAAATGAAAAAGTTTATTTTTTAATACACAAATATGCGTAAAAACATAGATGAGCAAAGGTATATCATAAACATTCGCTATAAATTCGAACAGATGTATTTAATACATGAAATTAATTTACTGATTTATCAAATAATTGTTAATAATTTAATACTGATAATGACTCTAATTGGTATTTATGGTTTATATTGAATCATATGTATGTGCATACAATATTTACGCTATCATTATTATTACAGAAACAGTTATGAGCCTTTGTTTCATATCGTTGGTTATTTTAGAATCAATCATGGATGAAAGTTTATAATAAGATACCGTTTTGAAATTCTTTCTGAATGTATGTAAATGTAAATTGTTAATTTTTTGTTTGTTTATGTGATATATAGATTTTTAAATGCTTCTACATTTTTATTTGTCTCATAACTATTAAAAATTATTATCCTCTTATATTAGTACAACTAGAATTTTTAATTAAGTACCTTATGTAATTGAATAAACATACAACAAATTGTTATAATTTCTTTTTACATTTAAATAATATTATAATTTGTAACGCATTACATATTTCTGAACTTTCAATCTTTAGTGCCGTGCCTTATTTATCTACATAAATATCTTATATTTTCACATAAATTTTCTTCCTCCTACATATCTCTCCAATATCTTTTACTCCTATATTTCTGACTAATATTAATAATACTTCTTTTTTTTTTTTTCCTCCTTACATGGCAATGTGTGCTTAATATTTTTTTAATTTTATTGCAGATCCTACAGTCCATCACTTAACCTGTAAACTCACTTGTATCATTTTCTTTTTGCTTTATTTTTCTCTCTCCAGTTTTTTTTTTTTTTAATATTATACAGATGATAGGAATGTCAATTACCATATAGTTTTTTCTATTTTCGGATTGACAAAAGTCTTTCTTTTCTTTGTAAAATTATCTTTGATTTTGTCAAGTTTATTTTCCTTCGTTGTTCTTTTTTTAAATCCTATCGTTTTCCAATCTTCTACTTTTTCATGCAAAATTTCAACTTTTTTGCCTGTTGTGTATTATTTTTATTAATTTAGTCCGTTAATTCTTCGATTGGTTATAATTTAGGCCACCTGCTCTTGTCCATTTTTGTTGTTTGCAAAAAGGACACTATTTGTCACATATATCCTGGTACGTTTGCATTTAAACCAAACATGATATTTGTAAATCTAAATTATTTTTTTTCCTTTTACTTTCCTTTTTTATTCTCAAATCCATGCCTACCTTACCCACATCTAGCTTCCATAAAAAGCGCGTCCAGCAAGATCGGGCCAACTCGCGCGTGAAGCGCATATTTTGCTCGATCGTACGATTTTTCCAACTCGCTCTTACGGATTGAAAAAAATCTAAAAAAATAATAAAAAATAAAAATCTATAGATTTTGACCTGCTTTTAATGATGGTGCTATTATTTTTTGCTTAAAAACCTTTTCTTGTGTTGAAATATGTCTTTGAATTTTTTTGTCGTTTTCTGAAATTCACCACAGTTTTGAAAAATAAGATTGGAACGAATCAAAAGATCAATACTTGGACCATACCTCCACCAATTTCTAGAGTTGTAGAGCAAGAAATGCGTAAAAGACAAGCAAATAAAGTCGTTGACATTGGGTCAGCCATGCTTGACAGACAACTATATAGTTATAGTACGAACTGTAGACTCACTGATAACTACTCGACATTGATCAAAACATAGTCTACGTTATGAATAATTAGAAGTCATAAACTTTACTTGATCCACTGGATAGTTCATGAACAATGGAATTTGCAACTTAAAAAACTTTAAAGTTTCAATTCGTTCAAAAATTTCTTTAAGGATCCTATATTACTGTATTTGATCTTACATACTAACATAATCGTATCTTTCATTATTTAGTCGTACAATTTATGATCATATTGTATTCAACTAACAATTTGCAATGATAACGAATGATAGCTCAAGTGCATATTTTTTATCTCTTAGTTTCATCACAATTAGGCGATTGCCTTAATTTCATTGAACTAATAAATTTTTTTTGCAAATTTTTATTTAAAAAAAGTAACTGTGCGTCCAATTACTGTGGATATACTTTTTTTTAAAAAAAATTACTTTTCATTTTATTTATCAAAAGTAGGGCCTTAAACAGAAGTACATTATGTTTAAAGCACTATATTTTTGAAGGAGTAATTTTGCAACTGCTCATGGCTCTTTCTTTTGTTTCTATGAGGAATTATGCACAATGTTTTTCCGTACTGTTTTAAAAGTCTTTTTCAATTTCTAAAAAATTTTCTAATTCTTTAATTAACAAATATCATAATTCAAAATATAACTACATCACTTTTAATACATCGCTGTGGATTATTTGCTATGTGTAAGCACCATAAATACTTGTATATTTTTGTTAAACGAACATTAACTGCTATCATGTATATTACGTATAATTTCTAAATTTGTTTTTTGTTGGAATAAATAAAGAATGTTTTGAATAATAAAATATTAACTGTATGTTATCTACATGATAACATCATTATTGTTACTTGATAAAATATAATTCCTTCGTAAATACTTGCATTATAATTTTAAAATATTTAATGTGTGCACTGCGTTTGAACAAAAAAAAAATTATTTTCTACAACTACATTTTTAATACTACCAATCGATCAATATTTTACGGTCTATTTGTAATTTTTCCATTTTCATCTACATTATGCGAGGTACCATCTGAAAGCTTAGAGTTTTTACTATAATGCAGTAAGTGTTCTAATTCGTAATATAGATAAAAATAGAAAAATTACAAATAGACCGTAGAACATTGATAATGGTATTTTGTATTAGAAAGACATGGTCTCTGATTAGGAGATCTTAGCTTATCACTGTTCAGATATAGTTTGCCAGATTTCAGCACAATAATGGTTTGCACACACTCGTTTTTTTTTTGCATCATATGCATGCATCGGTTGCTCTGCCTAATTCCTGCGATTGGGTGTTATAAGGGTATAATATAGGGTATTATTCCATGTACTTTATTCCAAAACCCAATATACTTCTCTGCTTACACTTTAAGTTAATAAATGATCTGTTGATAGAGAGTGTAAGCGGGCTTTAGCTGCAATCGGTTGTTTTTGGCAATGTTTGACGATGTTGGAGGGCTTGGGTGAAAGGATTCGTCTGTAATTGAAATAATTTGTCTGTTTCCAGGAGACTTTGGAAAGAGACTTTAAAACTTTTGTCTTTCGGGTGACGTCGGACATCTTCAGCTATGGTTAAATTGCAGGGGAGCAGGGGAGGAGGTGTATAAGACTCAAATAGATTCGAAGTCCTTGCGGATTGTTATGTTAGTAAGGGATAACCTAACGAAAATAGGGGGCATGAGGGGTGTGGGGAATAGAGGGGGGCGTGGTGGGTCAGACTTACTATAGAACATTATTAAAAATTCTCATATTTTCACCTTATTTTTACTTTACTTTTGACCATGTTGAAAAACGTATAGGTTTGGGGGGCATGAGGGGCTATTACTTACGACCTACACGAATCAACTATATAATATAGGAAGATATATATACATAATAGAATAAATATCATGGTAGTAAGAGCTACTTTCTTTCTAGTCTCTTGTTTTTTTATTGTACATTTATTAATTTAATGTTAATCTTAAAATATGTAGAAGGGAGAAATCGAAATGAAACCAAATTATTAATTTATATGTATGAACTTATAATCTAGTTGTGTGTGTGTGTATTATAGAAGAGGTTATAAGGTAATGGGGGGAGCAGAAAGGAGCCGGGGTGGAGCTGAAGGGGAGCAAGGGGATCTAGCCAAAAAAAAATGGGGTAATTATCACGTAATAATGAACGAATTACTACGTAATTTGAAGGGGATCTGCGAGGAGCCGGGTGGAGCGGGGGGGGGGGACTAACTTTTGTTCATACAACTGTATAATATAGGAAGATATATGAGGTCTGGCTAACAAATAACGAGACTGCTTATGAAAAAAAGTTTGATTCTAAAAATTATTTTAGAATCAAATGCTTCCCTTTAATGTACTGCGCTTTCCTCGCTATACACCGATCCCTTTTTTTTGCAGCTTGTCAGAGCAATGCTGAAAGTCTTGTTTTATAATAGCTAGAGACCGGGGAAAACGTGCAGTAAAAACTTGAAATAATGCACTGCAACGTGCAGTTAAAATCCATAAAACGTGCAGCAAAACTTGCAAAACGTGCAATTATTAATACACTAATTAATAGATTATTGATCACTTTTTATTAAAACTCGTAGTCATGTACATTTCCATATTAGTGTCTGTTAGGTTATATTTTCTGCCAGTGAGAATATGCTTGTAAAGTGAAAACGATCACTCCACCTCAACCGACGTGAGAGGTGCATACCGGTAACGCTGAGTCGCTGAGGGCTCCATACTACTTATTTCTGCGTCCTCAACCTCCTGGCCACTCAGTGCTTTGTTGACTTTTTCCAAAAATTGTAATCTTTTTTTTTTTCCTTTGACATCCGCAACCTTTTTATGCATAACTATACCTTTCTTAACTGGGATTCTGGCGATTTTGTTCGAAGCCGAGTTCAAAATTTCAAACTGATCGTAGAGTGTATGCCTTATTACTATTAGATCATCCATGCTCTTTGGTAGTAAGGAGACGTATGAAAGTGAGACCGTGAGCTGGCTTTGGAAATTGCGATTGTTGACTAATATTTTAGCCGTAGTGATTGATTCTGCGTCGTCTTCCAAACGATTGACGACATCTTTAAATATCTGCAAGTTCTTAGCATAGAATATAGCTGCTGATATCTATGTACCCCACCGGGTTATCACGGGTTGATGAGGCAGTGGAGTGTTAGGCATTATTTGTTGATAGATTCGGACTTGCGTTGGAGCTTTCAAGAAATTTTTTTTACCAGAGCTCACTAATTTATTTACTTCCGGGCACAGCTCTCGAACTTTCTCAGCCAATCTGTTTAGTCCGTGTACCACGCAATTTCAAACTCCTTCCAGCTTTGAGCATGTATGGAGCTGCATCAGTCAGCAGCAGTAATATTTGATATTCGTATGATGCTTCTCTGAAGAACCTCCTTAGATTTTGGTTGATTAAACGACAGAGTGCTTCGTAACTTGTGCTACTTAGTTGCTGACATGCGATCAAGAAAGTATCTGGAGGGCTTTCAGGTTTCAAAGTTCCAATAAGAAGATTTGCAATGCAGAACCCTCGAGCATCCGTGGTCTCATCGACACACAGGTAGATATAGTTTTCACCAATTATTTTTCTAATTCTGTCCATAGACTAAGCGTGAACTAGAGGAACATATTCTTTCCGCAAGTGAGTGTCAGATGGCGTTTGCTTTTGCGTACACTTTTGTAAAAATTCACTGAATGGTTCAGCATTTAACTTGTGTAGAGGGATGTTCGAAATTGTAAGCGCATAGCAGAGATCGAAGAAGAATTCATTTTTACGGGCCGTAATTTCTGAGGTCATTAATCTCTGTTTCTCCTTCCTTCGCTTCTCTCTCAGAGCTACCGCTCCAGTATGACTTGCTAAAAGTACGGGTCTAGTTTTTAGATTTGATAAGAAGTATCGCGTAACGTGGGGATGGATTTTTTGTAAATCTGTATTGGCGTGGGGATCTATTTGCGATTTCCTATTACAGCCAACCCCCTTTGTGCATACATTGCAGAATACGATTTTTCCATCCGTTGTGAACACTTCGGAATTTGTATTGTAAGGAGCTATCCAAATTCAAATTTTGGTAATCAAATTTTGAGAAATTTTCGGCATTTTATTAATAGCATTTACGAGCTCTGCTGATTTTTGCTTTACCTCTTCCTTTGACTTGACTAGGGTTTCTTCCAAGGCAGACTTGATCTTCGGAAACAGTAAATAACACTGATGAATCACGCGAGTATGACACGTGTAGGAGCACTGACGTGCCTCTAGCTGAATAACGCTTCACAGAAAGTGCGTTATTAACAGGTGCTTTGTCCTGGTACAAGATCCAGTACTTGTTTTCCATAACTCCGGTCGTTTCTTACGAACTTGCTCTCGCAGTGTTGCCAAAACATTTAAATAGTAAGTTCTGCTTACAGTCTAAGCCTTTGGAACCCATTTATTCGGCATGATACCGTTGATGTCATAGCCTGCAGGGTCAAAACAGACACAGGTCGACCTGGACATTGGTCATCTTCGGTGGTTTGTTAGTTTTTGGAAAACTTTTTACATCATTAAAAAACATGTGCAGGAGATAGAGAATGTGACCATAAGCCTCTTTCAAAAATTCAATTCAGCACTAAGTCAGAGTCTTCTTTTCAATCTGACGATGAATTTCACAACGATCTGTTGCTCGTGTTTTTCGTCAGTTGTTTTATCAGCACGAGAATAAAACATGTTCGTTTCTAACTTCTATCAAAAATACTACTACAGCGTTAAAACGTGTTTTCATACTGAATTAAATGAGACTTTCAGCTATCCAACGCTGCATTTATTTCCCTTACTACCCTTCTATGACGGTTTCTGCGCTTGCATTCTCGTTATTCATTAGCCAGACCTCGTATGTATGCGTATATATATGACTGATTCCGCCGTAAGTTTCTCAAAACGTCGTCAAAAATGACCTTTAAAACAGTTAGTCTAAAAAATCTGTTTTTATAGCGATTCTATTTTAAATGGTATCCACAACAAGTATCCAAAGCGATTTGATCACAAATATATTTGGTCAAAAGATATGCAGCATTTTGTAAAAGGGAAGTTTCATCAATTTTTCAAAAAACCCATATGCTTCTTGCACGTGTAGGTATGCTGCTTAAATATGTAAAGTGTTCATATTAAGCTTAAGTTAACGCTGGAATCAAGCCCTATCCTTAAAAAAAAAACATGTTTGATTTACTAGAACAGATCCAAATTTACAGCGTATTTAAGGAGGATCACCCAAAATTGCTAAAATTGAGATTCCGTTGATTTTTGTCGGAAATTCGCGATTTGTCGTTGAATCGCTATAACTGTCGATCGGGAGCACGAACTTCAATAAATATTTTTTATTTGATAGGGCTTCAGTTTTCATTTTATTTAAGCCGAAGGTGTTGATAACAGAGCCGATAGATAAAAAAAAGCCTAAAGTTTATGATGTGTACCCGCAGTTAGGGTATACAAGCACTACGCTCGCACAGCGTGAGTCGAAAGGTGAAAAAATCAAAAGCGACACTGGACGGAAAGGACAATATGACCGTTTTTCCCTACAAAACGACTTCGCATGTTGTTTTTCATAATTGGAACAGAAAAAGCGTAACTTTTCACACGGAAATTGACCTTCACATTTTCACATTTCATCTTAGTACGCGCGTAAGAGCCGGGGCCATCGTCTGAGCAACTTACGGCGGAATCAGTCATATATATATTACTAGTAGGGCGTCGCCCCCTGCGCGCCAACCTAACATTCGACATGTAGAAAATGACTTGTATTTTTAAAATCTTGTTGAAATAGTTTTAACTATTATAGAGTAAAAATTACTTCTTCTTAAATTTTTTTCTTTTCATCATTATTATTAATTTTTTTCTACAACTAGAAATTTTTGTAATAATCTTTGATAAAGAGATCTTTTTCCTCAGTATCGACATACTTTGCGAGAAATTAGTACAAATTATTATAAAGTTAGGTGAATCTTCATTGTCAAACTCCGGAATAAGATTGGTAAAATCATTCAATATATGTTATATTTCTATGATTGATATTGCGCAATCTATGTGTTTTAATAGTTATGAGCATCACGGCTAAATAAATAAATGCTTCCAGTACGTTTGGAATTTAGTTATTTGTCAAAATCATTCACAAAACGACCAAACTTAATAATCTTGCTTATTTATCAGGATAACACTGTTAAAATTATCATGTTCACTTCCTTAAGATCGGTACAAGTCTTACACGTCCAGAATACTGTTTACTTTCACAGGATTGCCTTCCCCCACCAAACCATACTGGTAGAAGGGGAGGATTTTCTGCATGCCATCCTGAGGATTTATCGTGCCTTTTTCTTGCATAATAATTCAGAAAACATTAGAGTTCGTTGATCGTTCATTGCGTGATTTATCAAACAGTAACATTCTATTTTAAAGTAAATTAATAATACTTGATGGAAATTTTCGTCAAACTTTACCTATCGTAAGAAATTTAAATAAAATTCCAGTAATTAAAGAAACGAAAAAATTTTCTCATCTGTAGTCACTATTCAAAATTTTTAAATTGCAAAACAACATGCGTTTATTCGATGACAAATTTTAATCGTTACAAATAGAATTTGGAGAAGAAAAAAAAAACTTCTTTTTTTTTTCAAAAAAATTTATAAAAAATAACTTCTTTTCGAAAATTTTTAATGATGTAGATGATACCTCAATAAATAACGTCATTATAACATCACATGATGAATTTACGTATTTATTGATTAACAAAATTTTGAACATAATGACCAGTGAAACTAACTTATTATAGTGTAGATCATACAACTTATAAGACAATGTAATAGGATTTTTAGGGTAATTAAATAATTAACTTTATCCGGGAAATTTTGGCCATCTTCGGGTGATCTGTGATAATAAGCAACCGGATGATCGAATTTGGCTGCGATTCGTCGTTTTCGGCAGTGTCCGTGATGTTAGACGGTTGCTAGGGTGTTCAGATTATTGACTTCTTTCAGGTAACTTCGGCCATCTTCGAGAATCTATGGTTGTAAGCCACGGGTGAAAAATGCATATTGTTAGTTTATTAAGGTATATCGTAACTTAAATAGAGGGTGAGGGGGGACGTTGCGGGCCTCGAGCAAAATGTCCACAAAGCCCACTTCCTGGTCGCTCTCTGGCGCAGAACTAGATGCAGTACTTGGGAACAAAATTCCAGCCGAAAGCAACTCTGAAAAAATTTCCGAGTTGACTTGATCAGAATTTAAACCTACGCCTTACTTGAATATCCGAACCGCAACTGACCAACAATTGTGCCTTAGCCAACTGAGCCACGACTTCTCCGAGAGCTGCTACTTATTTTATACACGCTGTATATACATAAAATGTACAAGAAAAGTCAAACCAAAAACTGGCAGTTTCAGACTGCCAAAATTGAGCTGTAATCCCTTCAGCCTTGCGTTTACAGCATTGTATACTTTTAGATGCCTCTTCCTACAAAACGTGCGTTGTAACGCTGTAACGTAGATCATGTCTGACGGTAAAATAATTTAAAATGCATTACTAGCCAATACGGTATGTGCGTGCCAGATATTTGTCAGTGTATGAAAGTATGAATTAATGCCTGTTCCAATGTAAGTTTGCACGCAGGTATTAATGTTTGTATCCATGTATAGCATAAGTATGCATGTATGTATATATGTATGCCTGCATATATGTATGTATGACTGTGTGTATGGATATAGTTATCCGTTTATTAATCAATGAATGTATATATTTTTTATAGATGTATCTTAGTATGTGCGTATTTTCGTTTGTCTAACAATATACTCCCTAACATTGTTACTTATTTCTTTCTAAGTATCCAGATAGTCTTAGAATTCAACTTGTCGTTTGATAGTAATTTTTTTTTAATTTTTTTTAAAGATTGCTTTTAAGCAAGGTAGTATTCAATTATTTTTTAAAGCTATATGAAGGATTTAAAAATGTCTAAAAAAGCAGGCAGATTTACGTAGATTTAAAACACTCTATACAGTAACAATATTAGTAAATAAAATATGAGTGTCGAAAATGTAGAGATAAGTGAAAAGGGAGTGAACACACTGCAAAAAAAAGTCAAGTGTCAGTACATGGACCACATTATCTTAAACCGTCTACATAGAACTACCGAAATTTATCCTTGCTTTTATTTCTATTGAGTTGTGTGGTGGGGCTGCACTTGTCGTAATTTTGGAGGCTGTGTGGACTGCGTTATAGTGGTGCTGCGTCGATAGTAATGTGGGGGGTCGCAAGTGGAAGGGAGTGTGCAGAGTGGCGCCATGGAATGGAAGGGAGGGGGGCTCTAAAAAATTGTCAAAAAAATGATAGCACATGGAAAAAACTAACGAATTTGTGCACGGGGCACTCCGGGCGGACTGCGTCTGGTGCGGGGGTGTCAGGGGCGTAACTAATTTGCCTACTGTAACAACTCCTGCATTATTCTAGATTAACTTATTATTTATATAATGTACTTGGTTGAAATTTAACAGAAAATTTTGCATTGAGATTAAGTTATTTTTTAACGGTGATAATGTATTGTAACTAATTATGTGGCCTAAATATTTAACTACGCTTTCTGCAAATTCACATTTTGAAAATTTAAATTTAAACCCTTCTCTTACCATTGCTCCTAATAATTTTTTTAAATGTACTTTGTGTTCTTTGAATGTTTTAGAAAATATTAATATGTCGTCGATGTAATTAATTGTTAATTCTGTAAGTTTATATTTTCTTATAAATATAGATAAAATTCTTTGGAAAATCGCAGGCGATGTTTTTAATCCAAAGTAAAGACATGTCCATTGATAATGACCTCTTTGTGTTACGGATCCTGTTTTGTGTTTATATAATATTCTTAGAGGTATTTCTCAGAATACTGAAATAATATCTAAAGTTGTATAATATTTGCAATTTCTTGTTTTTGTTAATAGATCATCTATCAAAGGAAATTGTTGTAGTTTAAGAATAACTAATTTATTTAGTTTTCTGAAGTCTATACATAGCCTTGATTTTTTATTTTCTTTTTTCTTATACGCTAGAGTTACTGGAGCGGCAAAGGGACTATAGGATTTTTCAATTATTCCTCGATTTAGTAATTCTGTTATTTGTGTTTCTATTTCTTTTCTGTCTATTTCTATAAATCTATAAGGCCTTTTAGAACAATATTTATCCATCACTAAATCTATTTTTGCTTTATAATTTTGTGTCCTTCCTGTATCATACTTATCTTTTGCAAATACTGTTTTATAGCTTTCAAATAATTGATTCATCTCATCTTCGATATTTATTTAAGTGATTAATGACCATATCAAATTCATCAGTATTTATGATTTCATTGAAATTTATTTCAAAATTTGGTTCTGTCATTTCATCTTTCTTATTTTTATCTCTTGATTTAGAATTAGATTTTATTTCTAATTTTTTTTTGTTCTTAGGATCCTTGATCTTATCATCTTGATCTTCTTTAAATTTTGAGATAATCTAATCATCAAAAAGTATCTGTTTTATTTCTAATTTTTCATTTTGTGTTAGTTGACATTTTTTAATACAATCTAACCCTATCAAAAATTCATGGTTTAAATTATCATTATTAATCACAAAGGCGTTTATGTTTCTTTCTATATCAAAAATTTTTGCCTTCAGATTAATTATTTCTTTTGTTTTTTCCGCACCATCAATTGATTTTATGTAACTTAGTTTTATATTTTTATTTTTATCATCTATATGTAGAAGTTAAGCATTTATTAAAGTTACATTTGAATCAGAGTCATAAATACCTTTTACTGTAGCCGTGCTATTTAATGTAACATTTGGTTTAATTAATGGTGGCGCATCAAGTTTTCTGGATGCTCATCACTTAACTCCACTTCAAGTGCTGCATTACCAGTAATAAATTTACCTTGTTTTTTTGTTTTGAACCAGCATTTATCCTCTTCGTGGTATCGGAGTCCTTTATTTTTTTCTTTACATATTGAACATGGTTTCTTTTCACATTTTTCTTTATGACTAAACTTTTTTCTTCTGTTATTAAATGACCGCTTATAAACAATTTGTTTCAATTGACTGATTTTATTAAATGTATCTTCTGATTTTTTTAACGTCTCCCTATCAACCATGTTCGCGACGTGATTTGGCAACCCTGGTACAATAAAATCAATTACGGTTACTGTATCAATGTTTTTGCTAATTTCGAATAAGTTTTTCTTTTCTTATTGCATATTCTAGTAGTGTGTCTGTTGTGTATTTAAATTTGTGTGCATACCTGATTGGACTCCAACCTTTGCTTGCGAAGGTTTCGCAGAAACTTTGTTTCCACAAATTCCAATCAGATTCTATTGAATGTTTAATCATCATATCTTGATACCAGTCGATACATAGTTTATTCAACAGCAGGCGTGGAACGTTAATTTTCTCCTTTTCTTCAGTAACTATCAATCTGTTACACTCATCTTTTAAGCACGATATCCATTGAAAAGCATTAATATTTCTGTTTGTTAATTTTTCGATTTAAGAGTGATCTGCTATTTGTGCCGTACTTTTATGATTATTTCGTTGAGTTTCTACTAGTGATACAAGAGCCCTCTACAGATTTGGCTTTGAGGTTTTTTTTTTTTTTTTTTTTTTTTTTTTTTTTTTTTTTTTTTTTTTTTTTT
>JAPYYV010005246.1:0-19402 GCA_030522625.1 Copidosoma aretas | reverse complement strand
GCCTTTTTACGCTCAATTTCTTCTTGTTCTTTTTGAGCTTTGATTTTCTTTTCCTCTTCCTTTAACCTGAGCTCTTCTTTCTCTCTCTTAATACGTTCCGTTTCTTCTTTCTCAACTTTTTCAGCTTCCTCTTTCTTCCGCTTCTCATCATTTAATTTCAGTTTCGCCTCTTCAGCCTTTTTACGCTCAACTTCTTCTTGTTCTTTTTGACTTGACTTATTTGTTTCCTTCTCCTCAATTTTAAGCGTTTCTTCCTTATCCATTTCAATACGTATCAGTTCTTCTTGTTCAAGTTTTTTGGACTCCCTTCTCTCGTCCTTGTTTGTTAATTTTTCTTCCAATTCTGTGTACTTTATTTCCTTGTGTTTTTTTTTATTTTCTTTTGTACATGTTTCTGCTTGAAGATTTTCTCTTTGGTCCTTCCCCATACGCATCTCCTTCTCTTTCGTCATTTTTCTGGCTTCTTCTATAATTTGATCTTGATTCTTTGCTGTCAATTCTTTTTCTTCTGCTTTCATGCATTTTATGTCTTCTTGTACTTCTGGGCTCATCTCCATCTTATGCTCCTCTTGTAATTTCATCTTATTTTCATCCGTCTCGGCATATTCTCGTGGGACTCGAGCAGATTTTTCTTCCTTTTTCTTTTCATCTTCTATTCTTAACTTATTCTTTTTGAGCTCTATGTTTTCTTGGGCTGTCAGAGTTTCGTTGTCTTTTAGCTTTTCCACATCATCTTTTATAATGTGCTGTATTTTTACCTCTTTCTCAATTCCGTCTTCATCTTTTTCCATTTCGTCTTTTACTATTAATGATTTCTTTCCTTCCATTTTATCATATTCGATTTCTTCTTTGATATGTTGCATCTCGCCCAAGTCCATACCATCTTTTTTTTTTAATTCGGCCTCTTCAATATTTTGCATTTGTTCAGTTTTTTCTTCTTCCAGTACTTTTTTCTCTATTTTTTCTTCTCTTTCTTTTTCTTCGCTTCTCTGCCATAACCTTTTGCTCTTATTTGTATCTTCCTGTAATTCATTTTTCTCAAACTCTGGCCCTAATATTCGTTGTTCTTTTTCTGCCATTGCCTGTTCTGTGTTATCTTCGTTTTGATTTTTTACCTGTGTTCCTTCTGATTTTCCTCCTAACTGTAGTTTTTGATCCTCCTGTTTTTTAAGACCCTTTAACTCTTCTTTTTTAAGTTCATAATCTCGTACATTTTGTTCTTCAATTATAAATTGCAATCGGTCTCTGAGCTTTTGTAACGGTGAAATTAAAATTTGTAATTTGTAGCTAACATCATCCTTCAATGATTTTTCTTCCGATCCAGCAGTTCTATCGTTTTTATTGATTAAATTATCTGCTAAGTGGGGTAATTGCATTTCTAAATATTCTAATATTCCGGTTAAGTTTTGTAAGGCCTGTAAACGATCAGTTTCAAAAACAGTCTCATCTTTATGTTCTAAATTATCTTTCATTTTTTGCACATTATCAATTGATGAACTTAAATTTTTTAAACATTCACTCATTGTATCATAGGAAATTACAGTTCTCTCTGATTCGATGAGTGTTTCTAAAGCTGTAGGTGTTTCAATGATAAATTGTAAAGTTTGTTGCAATTCATGAAACGGTTCACTAATAACGAACCACAATGCGTCTTCCACTTTATTTTTGTCATCATCTATTTTTTTTTTTTCTTTGGCATCCAGAACTTTTATATCAGACTCTTTCCATTTAATATTTTCTGTTTCATCTGTAGGTTCTACTTGACGTTTATCAGTGAAAACTTCAATACGGACATTTATATCTTTGTCTAATACTAGATCTTCTATCTTAGATTTTTCAAGTTTTTTCATGTCTTTCTCGTCTTTTTCATTAATACTTTCTTGCGTTAAATTGTCGTCCTTTAATATCTTCAGATTTGGTTCTCTTTGTTCATCTTCAATTTTTTCTATGTATTTTGTTACTGTATTTATTTCTTGTTTGCTTTCAAGTTCCTCTAGAAAATCTTTTTTAATTTCATCTTCAAAGACAACTTGTTGGTCTTTGATTTTCATATCATCTGCACTGGATACTTTTACTTTATATTCAGCTACTTCACTAGAACTTAGGAATTCTTCCTTTAATATTAATTCTTTTTTATTAGAAGATATGTCTACGTTATTCTTGAATCCTGAAGTTGTTTGAATAATTAAATCTTCTTGAGATTCTGTGTGTTCTTGATACATATCTTTCATTTCAGCTTGAGCTTTCGTTGTCAATTCACACGTATTATCATCATCAAAATGTTCAATATTTTTATTTTTTTCTTCTTGTTCAGCAATATTTTGTTCAATATCACAGCTAGAATCATGTTCTTCTTTGGGAAGTTCACCAGTTGTAACATTCTCAGCCGGTAACTGTAGAGGCTTTTTATCAGTAGTATATTCAATACTTTCACTTTTTTCTTCTTGTTCAGCAATATTTTGTTTAATTTCACAGCTATAATCATGTCCTTTAGAAAACTCACCAGTTGTAATATTTTTAGATGTCAATTGCAGAGGCTTTTTATCAGTAGTCCTCGGACCTGCTGATTCGTCTATATTTTCACCTATGGTTTGAAGGTCAAGTTCTTGAGCAGTCCCTTCAGATACTATTTTTTCAATGTTTACATTTTCTTGAGATGATTCGTTGGTAACTTTCACTTTTTCACTCTCTAATGGCAATGATTTTATATCTTGCTCATTTGATACAAGATCGTCATTTTGAAATTTAACATAATTTATAATACTTCCAATAGGTTTACCATCTACACATTGCCCAATACCTTCCATTTCTTCAATACTTTCAATAACCACTCCAGTTTCTATTGCTTCTGGGTGTATCTCGAAAAATTCTAATTCGGCTGGTATTTGCTCCTGAACTATTAATCCTAAACGTTCTCTTAACTCGTGAAGTGGTGCAATCAATGTTTTTAGAGCGGCACTGACATCGCTACTATGAATAATCTCACTTGATTGTAATGCTAAATTTTCTTTTAGAATATTCTGATCTGCAAGTATGGGTAAATGCTCTCCTAATTTTTCCAAGGCAATAGCTAAATTTTGCATAGCTGGTAAACTTTTTTCTTGCCAAGAAGAAATAGTTATTTGTTCAGAATTGTCACTAACAATTTGTTGCATGGCCGCAATCGAAACATGTAAATCAGTTAAACTTTGTAGAATAACTTGATTCTGAGCAGCGCTTGCTTCTTCCATGCTTGCTGTACTTACTTCTGTAGGAGTTTCTATTATTGTCAAAATAGATTGTTGCAAATTATTCAAGGGTTCAATTATCAAGGACCATGAAGCAGCAATACTATCTCGTCTTTCAAAAATCTCTCCTGAGGATTCAAAAATATTTACAGAATTTTTTTGAACTAATTTATTGATTGTACTTTCTTGGTGTACTATGCCTTGTAAAGGTGCCTCCTCTAATTTTTTATTTTCTAAATTAATTAAACTGCATGATTCTTTTTCACTTTCCGAAATTATTTCTTCAGTAGCAAACTTTAAAGTTGTCAAACTTTCCGTCTCTTGCTTTGATACTTCAATAAATTCATCAACTATAGTTTCAACTGTTGTTAAAACTGTAGGAATTTTGCCGTCTGATTCTTTTCTTTCTTTTTCCTGTGGCTTTTCAATTTCAGAATTGCTTGAAGTTTTTTCGCCCCCAACAATATTTTCCTTTACAGTTTCGATTTGGGCTGAAGCAGAAGGTTCTTCATAACTTTTTGAAATTTCAGTTATAGTTTGCTTTATACTATTGAGAGGTACAGTAACTGCAGTTAAGGTTTCAATAATAGAAGCTTTTTCGTCGGATCCCTCATTTATTAACTCATTTTGAAGTTTTAATAGTGTTGAAGCCAAATTTGAAGTGCATTCCCCTAGCTCTTGTAAAAAACTGACAGAATCGTCATCTAATGCTAAGCTTGAATCTTGCTTTACTGATTCTAAGGATGAAAGTAAATGTTTTGCAGGATACAAAAATCCTTCAATAATGGCTTCTTCATCAAAAAGTTGATCTGAAGACTGCGCAAACTGAGTTTGAGCGAGTTGAATTTGTTTTGATAAAGTTTCTAAGGGTTGTAAAATAGCATTCAATGAAGGTTTATCCATTTTCTCTTGAGTGTAAATAATTTTTTCTCCAAGTTTCTGCAGAGGCATTATTGTCCTTTGTTGTAAAGTTCCTAGGCAACCACGCCTACGTTTATAATTAGCTTTGCTATAAAAAATTCATAGTTAGTACTTAGTAAAGCATTGAATAAATATTTATATAAGTGTTCTAGTTACCTGATTTGATTTTGAAGTGAAACCATAGCAGAATCTAATACATTAACTGATGTTATGATGAACTTTTCTAATAAACTCAATTCTTCAGTACAATTTATTTCATTGTGTACTTTGCTTATGCCGAATCTTAGCTCTTCCACAGCTCGCATGATAACATTTTTTCTTTCATCTAGCAAGCCAGTTTCAGAAACAGATGTTCTTCTACTACTTTTTACGACCGACAGAGAACTTTGTAATTCAACCAAAGGTTCGATCAAATATTTTAGCATCGAAACAGTAATTTTATTATTTTCATCGTGATGCTCTGTGGTTTCTATACGATTGTACAGTTCGTGTAAACAATCGCGAAATTCGTCAATTGGTATATTTAGAATATTTGCTACATCAATTTCTAAGTTATCTTCAACAGCAGTGTCGAGGGGTATTTCGTGCATTCTTTCATTAATTATGTCAAGTGGTTTAATAACATTACGTAATATATTGAGTATTTCTTGACGAGAACTTACTTCATCTAGTGCAAGAGGAATTTGGGATTCTATGTCTTCAAGTGCTCGTGCCATAGCATCTAAACTTACACGACTTGATGTTTCTTCACTTTCGACTGTATGCGAGTGTGCTTCTAATGCCAATTGTAAAACATTAAATTCAATAGCTCGTATGGGTTGATCCAGTCGATTTAATAAAAGTACTTCTGGTGCTCCATGATCCTGAGTTTGAGATAATGCTTCACGAACTTCTAAGATTGGTTGCAATAGTTCTTTTAGTGACAGTGATATTTTTTCTGCTCCTTCACAAGATTCAGCACGAGATGATTCAGATTTTTCATCTGATGTTTCTATGGATATATGAGAAATATTAGAACGAACAACTAGTATTGTTCTGCGAAGATTTTCAAGAGCTTCGGCTAAACGAGAAACTGGATGAGATGTGAATTCTTGCTCAAATTCATCTAAAATTTCAGATATATCTTGCTGAATTTCCTGCAGGGATTGAGAAATGATGAGAGCGAATTCTTCTTTCGGATAGATAACATGTTTATCTGAAATTTTGTCTGATCTTTTATGTATTTTCTCATGAATTTCAAAAGCTATCTTGGCACTCTCACTGACAAGGGTTTGGTCGACAATGTTTGACTCATTATCTGAACGTTCTTCTTTCATAGCAATTTTTGTTAAGGCATCTTCTAAATCTTTTTCAACGTACGAAGAATTTAAAGTTTCTAATGATACTTCATCGATTTCTTCTTGGGTTCTTATACTCTGCAATTCAGCTTTTTCTAACAAGATTCTATGATCAAAATCTGCAGATGAATAGCTTTCAGATATTATGCTATATTCTTCTTCAATAGCAGTTCTCGTATAAGGTCTTGCATAAAGTGCAATATCTTTTTTTAAATCATCAACTATATCAATTACAGAGTTTATTTCTTCAGGATGGATGATTGTCTCTGCGAAATTAACTACTACTGCTTTAAGCCTGAAAAAAATCAATTTCTTAAACAAATCTTTCTATACTATAAATGAATTATGATTTACCTTTCAATGGGTTTGAGTACTTCAACGACTATTATTTGTTCTTGTAATGTACTATCTTCACTTATTAAATCATCTTGTAATTTTAATAGCGGTTCTTTCAAATTCAATAATTCATCAACCAGGCTTTCTACATTTGGTTTTGTGCTCATTGAAAGTTTGTCAGTTGCAATAGCTGTATTTCCAATGCTTTGTCTTAAATCACTAATCGTTTGAAAAATATGCGATGATTCAATATTTCCAATTGTTTTTTCACACTTGTCCATTATTGTTGCCAATTCAAAATGCACGGTACTCAACTCTGATGCCATCTGTAAATTGTTAACAATTTGTTGCATATTTTGTTCTTCATCAAAACTATTGACTTCTTGAACAGTCACTTGTCTATTCTTATCCTCAAGAGTATCTATTATCACAGGAATATGCTGCTTTAATTCTTTGATTACTGTGTAAATGAGTGTTATTGTATCTAAAATCTCAGAATTTAATTCTAATGTTTGTGAATTTCGAATAACAGTTTGGACAACATTCTCGAGTGAATTAAGAGGCGAAATTATATCTTTAATTATATTTAATTCTTCTGGTACTCGATCCATTGTAAGTGTTAACTGCAAGTCCATCAAAGATTCTTTTAAATTCATCAGCGCACTAATAGTTTCGTCTTTTTTCAATGTTGTTGTTTTATGTACAGCATATGATACTGCATCTCTTAGTTCTGCTAGACTCAAAGCTAATTCAGATGTTTGAAGGATTTGAGTTGCCTCTTCTTGGTTGATTTTTTCTACTTTACGTAAAACAATATCAACTGTGGATTGAGCATCAATAAGAGGATCAAGGATCATTTCTGGCAAACTCGTATTTTCATCAAAAATTTGAATTCTGTCAGATTTAGACTTTGACAGTTGTTCTGCGGCAGCAACTAAAGAAGTCTTTAAATTTACAACGAAGATTGTTCTGTAATCACTTTCATAACCTTCAAGCGCAACTACAAGTGTATCTAATCTTGACAGAATTTCATTAAACGCATATGACATTTGATCCACTTCTTTATATTTCTCTTCAGAAAAATTGTTCTGAAGCAAACATTTTGATGATCGTTCTAGGTCTTCTAATGGTCGTGATAAAGATTCGACGAGCACAGCATCTATATTCTCTGACCATCCACCAAACTGAAAATAAAGTCATTGTTTACTTTAATTCTTGAGTAAAGATTATGAATAATGAAGATGGATAAAACTAAAATATTATGATGTCCATATATGAATTAATTGATTAATTAATTAAATTACTGACTCACTATTTTTCAAACAAAATACCTGGTTTAATTTAATGCTGCTTAAATATCCCTGTAAGGTATCATAAATCATTTGTAAGGCTGATGTTATTTCTTTTCCAACATTCTCATCAACTTTTTTCAGATTTGATCCAAGTTTATCGGTGATTCGAATCGTTCTTTCAAGTATTACAGGACTTTCAGTAACATTGCGACTAGATAATTCGTACTCGAGTTTTGATAGGCCAAAAAGAATTTCATCAACAGGATCGATTAATGATTCCATGATTGATAAGTTGGTTTGAAGATTATCTTGGCGTTTAATCAATTCCAATCCCCTTAAAAGTTCTTCTGTGGGACCTCCTATGGTTTCTAATAACGTTATACGCATAGTTTGAACAAGCGATCTATCGCCCGCATTTTTCAGAGCTTTTGTTTCTATATCGGCCACTAATTCACATAAATTTTGTATCGGAATGACAATGTTGTTCGTTAAAAATTCATTGAGGAATTGTTCATCGTCTAAAAGATAATCTGAATCTACCAAAGCTTCACGGATAACTAAGACAGGGTCAGAAATTCGCCTCAGTAAATCAACCAGCTTTTCTTTATTAGATCTTGAAGAAGGTCTTTCTTCCTCGTCTTCAAAAGATACTTTAGTTTCTAACGACTTCATACGTTTAATCCCATCTCCGACACCTACTGAGGATTCTTCAGAACCACCCATTTTGCCTAATCTTGGTTTTCTCTTTAATTCTTCTCCTTGGCGTTGCTTTTTTGTCATTCCAGTAACTGAGTCTAACAATGAATCGCCTATATCTAGACTTAAGTCTTTATTCATACTTCTTTTTCTAGATTCTTTTCGGTTATTGTCAACTTGCATAGAACTTTCTACTTTTGTCTGTACAGAAGAAAGTGCATCTGCAAATGCTTCACTATCTACATCCATTTCAATATCAAACCCATCTTTTTTTTTACTTAATGTTGGTTCTTTAGCACTATGGTAACTTTCTGATTCATGTTCAAATACCTTGGAAGAAATACTTCCAGATTTTCTTCGAGGAGGTTTTTCCGGCTGTTGCGGCCCTTCTTCGAACGATTCTGTTAGCGGTGGCGAAGAAAGAGATATGCCATCTATGATGGATATATCTTCTACATCAGCTTCAGTGCGTAAATCCTCACCTTCTTCAAGGCTAACAAAATAATCTGGTGAGATATCGATAACCACTGCTTCCATGAGTAAGTTACCGGATGTTGAAGATTCCTTGACAAAACGCATAGGTGGTAGTTCTACGACATTTTGTTCTATAATACGTCAAAATATCAAACATATTTTCAATACATGCATTTCATTGAGTAAAAACTATTTCTCATCAATATTATTCGAAAAATTATGGTAAAATTAATGACTCACCAGTAACGTTTTCTGAGATTTGATCTGCATACATTTCAACTATTTGTAATGCATCTTCTTGTGTAAGATCGGGTGTTTCATAGAGACTTACTGAAATCTCTTTTCCATCAAAACTAAATGACACTTCGCCTTTATCGTCAAGAGTAATGGAATGGTCGGTTTGCGCAGTATCCAAAAGCTGTGATGTTCTTTCTTCATGTATAGTAGATAATGAAAAGTGCCGAGCCAATTCGCGTTCGCGATCTATTTGTGATGTCATGGGTAAAGTACGATCCAACGTTTGAGCTGAAGAAACACGATCTGTAATGAGTATTAAAAAGTAAAAATATTTACAGCAAATAAATTATTTTTTGATAAGAGTAGAAATGTTATTACTTGAATACAACTTACAAGATTTTAATCTATAAATATTAGGTAATGAACAAATGAGCAAAACCAAAGAAATCAAAACTTTTTGCTTTTTATATTGGTTGTATTGACGAAATAAAATTATATTCTTGGATATTCTTTCTTACTCACAGTTAAATATAACTTTCCTTACCTTCAAAGCCTAAAAGAGATGCTGAACTGCTTACAGTACCCATACAGTTGCAGGCCTCCACTTTGTAAGTCCCCAAACAACAAGTTCCATCCTGACCTGAAGTTATCCTATGTATGTCACCAGGTTTGAGCTCTTTTCCATCTTTATACCATTTAAGCATAGGCTGTGGTACGCCAATAACTTTACACTCAAGATTCACAGCACCTCCTTCAGACAAAATAGCACGCAAGTTTTCTAAAAATTTGGGTTTCTTATAATGTTTTGGAATGATGAGTTTCAGAAAACACGACGTTACACTTTGACCGAAATCATTACTAGCAACGCACTTCCACTCGGCCTGATCACAAAACTCAAGTCTCTTTATTTCTAAATGACATATGCCAAGAGTTTCTTTTTCTACTCGATATTTTTCTTCCTTTTCTACAGGGTGATCATCACGATACCAAGCCAATATTGGTTCTGGCATTACGCTAACTATAAATCGTAATATTAATTCACTATTTACTTTAAGTTGACAACCTTGTTAAAATGCAATGTACATCAATTTACCTTGTACTGAAAATTTAAAGCTTTCACTAATTTTAGCTTCACTACTTCTTAATCCTTTCATGAATTTCGGTGGTTGATTTGCTGTCAAAAGCTGAAGTCGGTCTTCTTCGTTGAGTTGATTTTGAATATCTTCAACCGTTAATTCTGCTGTGCTTTTTGCTTTGCCCATAACATTGCTTGCGACGCAACAATAACTCCCTGAAGGTAAAATGTACATCCTTTGTGTAATTATATTATTTTTGTAAATATAAATTGTTCGATAACTATATGTCATATTTTTTACCTAACGAATTGGTTCCGGTTAACTGATAAACATCTCCTGGCTTGAGTTCTTGTCCATCCTTGAACCACCTCAGCAGAGGCGTGGGAAATCCAACTACTTTACACTCAAATGATACAAGACCTTCATCTGTCAATACTGCCTTCAAGCTATCCATAAAACGAGGCTTTCTGTAGTTCTTTGGAACTGTCAGTAAGTACATGTACACCATTAATTTTTTTAATTATGATGTACATACAATTAAGAACACAGCTGATAAAAGAAAATAAGATGTAATTATTTTTTTATCTTACTGGACATAGCAACAAAACAAGTTGTGAATTGTTTGACGTTATCAGTGTTTGTGGCAACACATTTCCACTCGCCTTCGTCAACGGCTTCTACTGGGTTTACTTGTATCGAATAACTTCCAAGTCCATCTTCTATGATTTTGTAACGTTCCCCAACATCCACTCGACCTTCTTTGTTGTACCAAATTATTTCTTTTGGCCATGGTGGCACTTTTACTGAAATGAAAATTTTCATTCGCTTGTCAGTTCTATCTAGAACGTAAAATTACCAAATCCAGCATATTTCTTACCTTGACAGGATAATAAAAGACTTTCTCCAATTCGACAAGATTCGTCTTTCAAAATACTGGTAAAAGTGGGTGGTTCTCCTGTTACGATTAGGGTATCGGCTGGCTTTAAGGATCCTTCTCTACTTCCCTTACCAACAACGTGAACCTTGAAACAAAAAAACATTTTCGTCAAATAAATATTCAACCATCTTAGGCTGCTTTTTATTTGCTTACTCTGGACGATGAATATGCTGTACCCATAACGTTTGACGCACATGCTGTGTACACCCCCAGCGATGTGGGATCATCTGGGTTTGCAGTCAATGCAAAAACGTCTCCAGCCTTAATTTCCTTGTTGTCTTTGAACCAATTAAGAACTGGTGTAGGTACTCCAACAACCTTACATTCTAACGATACAGTGCCGGTCTCAGTCAACAAAGCTCGAAGTTCGCTCACAAACTCTGGCCTCTTGTAAGCCTTCGGAACTGTGAATTTTAAAAAGATTTACAAATCATCTTGTAGAGATATAATTGTAAAAGATGTCATGTTCGATTCTTTCGACAATCTAAAAAACCGTTCCCAGATCGATCTACATTTTCAAAACGAATTATTTTACTAGTAGCAAAAACTTAATGTGCAAAGCTCTTTTACTTTCAAATTTATCAGATCCTATGTAAAATGGTAGTAACAACTATTACTTTCTTGTTTTTCAAAACCCGTACCGAGAACATTGAGATGTGATGTGCAGGACGATCGACCGGATCGGTTTTCGGCCATACAGGTCCAGTGCCCTTGATCCTCGACAGTCACTGGTGCGACATCGACGCAATAAAAATTCCCTTCGTGGACAGAGGAGAATCTCGGGCCTGTCTGGATCGGTTCGTCGTTTCTGTGCCAAGTCACCTAAAATTAAATCACATTAAAGTGTGTGACAGTCTTAGGACTTTCTCTCTCTTTCTCTTTACCCAAACTTTCCTAATATTGATCTTGACTTTTCGACCGTTTAAAAGTAGATTACTAAGTAAATAATTTATTGGAGTCGATTAAGTTATAATGAAACAATAAAAAAAATCATAGACTTATGCAGGAATACTTTAAGTAATTGTAAATTATAATTTTCAATGTATACCAATCATTGAATTTATGTGTTTCGTATTAAAAATTAAATATGAGCTCAGAATAGTTCTGCTTACTTTTTCTTTAAATACATCGAAGTAAATTTTTTTTTTCAAGGCATTTAAAGTTGTCGATCTCAATAAATCAATCCCAATATTTACTTTGTTGAGCTCACAACGTAGAATTAATTTTCTAATTAATTAAAATCAGCGTATGTGAGCTCAACATAAATCTTGAAATAGTAGCTCGTAATACCCGACATATGTCATAATTTAGAGGTGGAAATTCTAGAAGATCTCCTATAAATCATCATTGTGAGTATTGTCACAGACTTAATCAAGTCGCTTCGAATCAAGAGTAATCCTACCGAAGCGTAATAATAGTCCAGCAAAGTGAGTTCACAAACCCCCTTCGTCTCTCTGTCTCTCTTTCACGTCTGATCAGCTCTTTTCTAAATCCGCCTGAAAAACGACGAATTCACCATCGATCAAGATGAAAATGCGGAAGACGACGTTGCGCCTCGGCTTTCGTTGTTCGAGCCCAAATACGAAAACGTTCCCGCGAGAGTGCTTTGAACTTTCCCGTTAGCTATCACACCTATTGCCCGCCCCGAGCTCATACACTTGCCGATACGCGCCGCTGCAAACCAGATTTAGGCGATTCCGTGAGCAGCTCCGTTCCTCCCCTTTGCGCTTTTCGGTAATCTTAAATTCATTGTTTCCGTCATCGTTTATTTTCGTACTCTCTACATCTGGTGCTTATAATATTGCAACCTCTACTGCAAACATTTATTTTTTCATACTTTTTGAAAGGTTTTTTCGTGTATCACAGTTTTACTGAAAGCAATTCAATATTTGTAAGTACTACGCAATCTAGACTCCAGAACTCTTACACGCGTAAACTTGTAAGTGAACCTGAAGATTTGAGTGAAAAAAGTTCTCTATCACAAAATGATCGAGATAATTATACTAATTCATTAAAATAATTTGAGAAAGTATGTATGTATTTTGGAACGAGTTATACACACGAATATCTATAAACAGTTGAGCTGGGCTCGTCGGTATATAAATAGCACACCCGCTTTTAATTTAGCAGATTATCACCTCTATTTTACACGTGTTAGGTTGAAATGTATTATTTTACGTTTAGAGTTCAGCAACGAGCAATAATATTAATTAATAAGCATTGACGAATAATTGACAACCAATGTAACATCATTGCCAACACCCGAAACATTAACAGAGTAGTTTCTAATATCGTACGAGGGTTATTTCACAAAAACTGCGATATTTCATGAAGCCTATATTTATAAACAACGCATTGTACTATTTTGAGCCAAACCTTTTTTCAAACAGTGTTAACTGATTTTATCTAGATAGCCCTTATGAAATAGAGTCGAAAAAATATTTGCCGTGGACGTAGGATAGAAAAAATAGGCCAAAATGTCATTACCCTGATTCAAAGCACTTGAAAATTTCATTTTTAGCAGCTTATACTTATAATTTTTTTCAACTAGGAATTCGAATGCACCTAGTTTTAGTGTTATCGTGCATATAGAGAGTTCTGCTGACTAAAACAAGCGGTCATTACCGTTATGCCCCTAATCTTAAAAGTATTTTGAATTATCAATAATGTGACTAGTGTACGACAGATTTTGGTATGCATATATACTAAACTAAATTTCGTGGGAAAATTCCTATTTGGAGATTCAGAATTGCCAAAAAAAAGTACCATTACGGTAATGACGGACCCAAAGATATTACAAGATAGACTGGGCACGGCTGAAACACATACTGAAAGAGAGAGAGAGAGAGAGAAAGCAGTAGTGTTAGAAAGCGTGCGTTAACGCCATGTTAGAGAGAGAAAGACATTCTCTCAACCGCTTCCAACACTATTGCTGCCTCTCTCCGTGTGTGATTCAGCTGCAGCAGACAGTTCTCTACCTTCGTGTTCGGTCTATATACTTACATATAATGTCTTAGAGCAGACCTGTTATTACCGTAGTGCTTTTTTAAAGTTTTTTAAAAATCCCATGTGAATTAACATGTGATTTTTGAAAATGACTATAGAGCCGGGTCCAAAGTTTCCGGCTAGTTTTGACCTCTCATAACAAAAAAAATAGTAATAGAAATATTCTAAATCCTCAATTTTTAGTATTCTATTTTACACTAAAATATTCCGTTTTTGACTCATGCATATGTTATGCAGTCAATTTACTGACTTTACTATGGATACAATTGTGTTACTTGTACTACTTATTAAATGATAAAATAATATACGTATATGTTATAAAAAACTACTGTGTTTAAGTTTCAATTATAAGATAAGTCTACTCACGAAACATAATGTCCTTATTTCTTACTCTGTTGTTGATCGCTTACTGCTCAGTATAATATGTGTTTACTCGACGAATGACTGTATCACACTGTGAGCTTAGTCAGTTGAGTAAGTCAGTGTTCAGTGACCTAACTGAGCTGCGCACTTCATACTGCGCAATGAGCTGCGCAGCTCATCAGATACTTTGTTTACAGTGTGATCTAGTCATTCGTCGAGTGAACACGTATTGTACTAAGCAGTGAGCAATCAACAACAGACTAAGAAATAAGGAGATTATGGTTCGTGAGTAGATTATCAAGCCATTAATACACTCGCGTAATATTTTAAGTTAATATTAAACTTTGAAATGTTTAAATATAATATTTGAAAAAAACTCATCCCACAAATAAAAACTAACTCAACGACATCAATCGAGTACATTATTAAATCCCTCATCACAACCACGATTATTCATATCCCACTCGTCATTGCACCGAGACGACTTACTCAACAGTGCTGCAAAAGAGACACTAGCCTGCAAAAAAAGGTGTCCAGATCCAAACCAACCTTGACATCGGTGGCGCTTCGTATCTCGACGAGAAAGCGCGTCCGCGTGCCGACTTTGACGGTGAGATCGGTAAGCCGGCGCAGAAAGAGGGGCGGATCGCCCTCCTCGGCGTAGGACGAGGGCTCGTCGACGCTCATGTGGACTCGTCTGGAGAACAATCGCTCGGTCTCGCTCGTCTTGTCGCCCGGGCGGGCCAGCCTCCTCGCTATCAGAGCGTAGTGGCCCGCGTCACCTCTGCTCGCGTGCTGCAGGGTCAGTTGGACCTTGTTTCCGCGCGCCTCCACGCGAAAACGGTCGCTCGGCATAGGCGGCTCGCCTCGATACCTGTAATTCGTTGTTGTGAATTTATATGGGAAAAAACGGTTTCTAATATTAACAGTTTCGTTAATTAGTGTGTAATGAACAGAACTTGTATCGTGCCATATTGTTACGTGAATGTTGAAATAAATGGAGTCTCGAATTGAAATTTCATTACGGCTAGTGCATGCAGTTTATAACATTTCGAAATCGAATAGGGTTCTTGCGTGAAATTTTTTTTTTAAATCAATTGGGTACATCAAGAAGGCTATCAAAAAACATTTGACACGTATTTTTTCTTTTTTTATCCTACCTATGAATTTTGGTTGTCATTGATTTATTCGTTCTGTGATTGGTTGATTGAGTAGACTGCGTAATGCATGTGATTGGCTACGGTGAGTTAAGAGCGGCAAATTCAAACATCAAATTTTAAAAAATCAAAATTTAATTGAATTTTAAGTTTTAAAAATTAATTTTATGTTTCAGAAAAAATATTTCACACAGTTACAACTAATATATGTTTTCCTGATAATTAAAATTTATGGTCATCGATTTATTCGTTCTGTGATTCGTCGAGATCGGTCAAGGGCGCGTAAATTTTAAAATGAGATTTAAAAACAGTAGTTAACAATTTTGCGTGGATAAAAAATCGTATTGATGTATTTAATGTTTGTCTTACAAAATCAAGAAATTAAATATCTTCTAAGTTACGCGTGACGTCATACCTGTAGTCGATTATGCATTGGATTTTATACAGGTATGACGTCATACAGCCCCCACTCCTGAACTTTGATATGCTCTATATCTTTGGAAATTTTCTTTTATATGAAAAAAGAAAAATACGTGTCCAATATTTTTTGATAACCTACCTGACGGACCAAATGGAATTCTTCATGCAAGGACCCTATTTACGTATGATTTTTGACAAAAATGAATCAGTTGATTTTAAGTTCTATTTATGTAATATAAGAAAATCTCGTAAATATTTCGAAAGAAATCTCTCGAACTGCATGAAGCATTGTTCTCCTACAACTACTCACAGTTTCCAAACTTTGATATAATTCGCAAAATCTCTGAAGGTTATACTTTAATCATTTTGATGGCAAATAATATGCAATTCTGTAAAATTATCTTGTTTACGATTCCATGGATTTGTTATTACGGAAACATTACGTAGGAGCTTTTATAGGATTTCCAGCAGGATTTCTAGCAGGATTTTCTAGACTTGTCTCAGAGAGAGAGAGAGAGCAGGAATTTTTACCGTTATATCTGCATGAAATCCTTTGGGATTCTCTACAGGGATTCTTAAAAGAATACCAACAAAAGTCTTTCACGCAGAAATTATTTGGCATTGTAGTAAGCTAATATCACATCACATTTAATTTGCAGGTCTTTTAATTCATGTGACCCAATTTTATTTACACCCCCTTATTAAATGTTACGATTCTACTCAAATTAACATAGTCACCCATCTCACCTGTTAAAAAAGTCAACATGTCACATAAATCTATTTGGAAAATTAGTGTATTTCTTGTGAGAACATAAACGAATTTTGCTCCGCGTATATTAAACCGGTTGTATAACCGCATATTAGAATTACGAATAACGTGAGAAGACACTCAAAAGTAGACCACCTGCGAACGTAGAGGATGAAATACACCTAGCAGAAGATAAATTATGTTTCTGGTTTAGTGAATGAAAACTCGACGTGAGAATATAAGCTCGAGTGATTTTAATTTCTTGGAATCACCGAGTTTGCGGGAAATTATTTTCATCTAATTTACAAGTTTCAATCGAACATCCATCGATTCGAAGATAAATAACCGTCTCACGCACGGGAGAGGAATGATAAGATGCGAAACGTGCATCGCTACACTCTTGACTTGTGGCTCGCATCCAACAAGATCATCGACGTCGCATTAGCACGCACTCTCTACACTGCTAAATAAGAAAAATGTATGTCATCGGGTGCTTGCTTTCGCTGAACAAAATCATCCATAAAAAACAAACACCATCCAGCATATCGATGCAATCATCGCCACCCATCGTGTCGTTGATCCAGTAACGCAACACCGACAAGTACAACAACCGTGCATACAGCCAAATAGACTCTCATAACAAGCGTGCCCGGCTCGTATACTCCACGCCTACATCCTCATCAAGCTCCACGCCTTCGCCCCCCCCCCGCCCCCCCCGCCCCCCCCCCCCCCCCCCCCCTGTCTCCCATTCAGCGGGCGGGAAGGAGCACGCGCGCACGTTCACGCCGCCGCCCCGCGAGGGAGTCTCCGCAACAACATTGCGCAAGCTCTCTCTCTCTCGAGCCCGCCGCGGCCCGAGGCTCGTCTGAATTCTCGCTCGAGCCCTCCCCTGTCCGCGCGACAACCTTGAACGGGCGTGACAACACGCGCATAATGCGCTCCGCTCGAGCAGCCGGCGTGGAAGAGTTGGGCGCGGGAAAATATTTTTGCGGTGTTTTCGTCGGGCTGCTCGGGAGTCACGGCTTTTTTTTTTGTTTTTTTTTCTTTTCCATGTCGATAGGAGTGCGGTCGCGGAATTTTGGAAACTTGTATGGTTGCGTGGTATTTGGAGCGATGGACGGTATGGCTTCTGATTTATTTTCTTAGTAAAGCACGTGGCCGGGAAAAAAAGCAACGTCGATTTGAATGTTGGTTTTTGGTGAAGGGCACATTAGCAGTTGTATGAGGATTTTTAATTCATCACAATGGCCGTGGATCTCTCATTCAAAGTTTTGACGATGAATCAACACGAATTTAAACGCTGAATCAATTTATAAATCAATGAGGTTGGGAACAATGAGATACGCAGTGAATCGATTCATTGACTCCGCGCTAGTTCCTTGTTAAATCTATATCAATAGTTTTGATCAAACCAACTTTTTCCAAGTCCATGAAAAGTTTAGTAATAACGTGCTATAAGTCAACAGTCAACATATCGTACACACCCAATTTCATTATTCCATTCTTAAAACAGTTATATTTGATTGATGTTGATTCCTCTCGCTTCAAAATCAGATGATCCTCGTGCACTCGAAACCCAACAACGCTAAAAAAGCCATAAAACCATCCGGTATGATCGCGAGACTAAACAACAACCTTTCGAAAGCGCGCGTCACGCGAGTCTGAGCTTTTCCCGCCATAAAAATCCAAACTTCCAGATCGCCCATCCGTACGTCCCCCGCGCGAGAGCAAGTACACCAGCAGGGGGGCGCGTCGGGATATTTCTAGATCATCGGGCTCTTCGAACGAGCTCCCCCCCCCCCCCCCCCTATCCGTCTATGTACACACATATGATACACACCCCGGCTCGCAGCTACACGTGGCGACGACCTGCCCTCGCTCGCGCGGCGCATACGTGATTCCGCGTATTTTTCATTGCTCTTCTTTACGACCCGCGCGGGGACTCTTGGACGTGTTTATACGGCAGCTTCCAGCCGTCTCTGCGGCACTTTTTCACGTCGATCGTTCATCGAAAATCCAAGCCCAGGTTACTCATGGCTGATTCGTGACCGGCTAAATTTACGCCCATAGTCTGAGGAGCATCCAGATAAGTATGGTCGATAATTTGTTTTGCTTTACCGTTCTATTTGTGAATCGTCGAAAGCTGACCCGCGTGATTATCCGTACGGACGATTTCCCTCTGATGGGAATACCAAGTTGAAAGCATCCCAACAAAAAAAAACCAAGTTCGCCCGCGCAACTAGTTCAGCCGGCTCATTTAACCAGCAGGTACACGCTCGCGTCTCGGTTATTTCTAATCAATGCACGCCCGTGACCCGGATAACTTCACATTGAATCCGTCTAGCCGCCACCGCGTCTTTTGCGCTCATTTGAAAACTTCCCATCGCTGATTGGCGATAAACATTCCCGCAGAAAGTGAATAAAAAAAAATAAAAAAACATAAAGGACCTTCGGCAGCCGTAAGGACGAAAAATGGCCCGAAATAGCCTTTCCCGGGCTAATAATAGCCGCTGCGCTTGCCAATTGTGCGTATGCTCGACGTTCGTTCGGGCCGATATGATAATGGTTTGTCGTCAAAACTCTGTGCACCCGAGTCCGAGTTCTTCCGGAACGTCGACCAACGAGAACCGCGTCGAAGCAACGGGGGTTCCGGATCAAACGTCAATACAATCGACGAACCCTCGGGGAAGGATGCGAAACACGACTTTACCGAGCGGTGACGGCGCGCCGGCTCGGGCCCCACAGCTGGAAGCGCCTCTTCTTCTCCTTGTCGCACTTGCAGCACTGGCTGCACTGGTTTCCCATCGTTGTAATTATTATTATTGTTGTTGCCACTCTTCCTCGTCAATCTCGCGATCACAAGTGCCACTGCGCCATGGCCCATCGATCCGCCCCTCCTCGCCGCACCGTTCATCACGGGGTCGTTTCTCCCTTCTTCGTCACCAACTACCACGCGCGCACTCTCGCTCCTCGCGCGCCCATGGCGTCCACTCGGGCCGGCGATCAACGCGTCACAAGCGGCAGGGAGAAAAGAACCGAGTCGCGGTGGCACGTCCCCCCTGTTTTCCGCTCCTTCCGGCACGCACCACCGCGCGGATCCCGGGTGAGAAAGCACCGCTTCCGGGAGACAATCGCGAGCGAAAATCGCCCGGAACACCGGACCGGGTCGCTCCTC
>JAPYYV010005245.1:0-19248 GCA_030522625.1 Copidosoma aretas | reverse complement strand
ATAATAAAAGATAATAGTAAAAAGTGAAGTACATGTTAAATTTAAATTTGATAAAATTTATCATACGTCATGAAACATAGTCTATTACACGTACATTATTATTTGAATTCAAGAGAAAAAATACGAATTTATATTCAAGAAAAAATAAAAAATAAAAAAAATAAGAACAGGGGGGTTGGCCCGCGGAGCGGGCAGGGGGGCGAAGCCCCACTAGTATATATATATATATATATATATATATATATATATATTGTTTGTGATCGTTTATGCTTGTAACTTTCTCAAAATTTAAAATTATTTGAAACTGTATTTTGTAACAAATATTTTTGACAAAACAAAAAGATCTATAGTAATTATGTTCGTCGAGAAATAAAAAATATTTAGATTTGTGTACTTATTCGTGCATGTATGCGAGTATGTACACACATTGATTAGCACATCGTATACTTGCATTTCGGATTATTGTAGTGTTTTTACTGATCTGACGCATAGTTTTTATTACAATATCTAATTTAATATGTAAATATTCTACATGTGGGATCAATGTTGTGATTTCGCGTTATTTTACTAAACATTATACTTTTCAACAGTAAAAAAAGTTTTATTTGCAATCAAAATTCATTCTAATTATAAGTGAATTTTTTTACAAAAGGTTTTTGTTAACTTAACTTTTTTTTCATACTAAAAATCATACTATATTTTTAAAGTAGTATTCAAGCAAAGATCCACTTGGACACATTTTACTTGCTATTCTTTTTTTTCATGTTAACAATCGAAACCCTTTCCAACTATTCGTACTCTGCAACCTGGTGATCTAGATATCTTGATTCTGTTCAATCTCTAATTAACTGTAATTTACAAATAATTACACTTAATGTTTCAAAAAGATTTAAGTTTAACAATGCAGTTTTATAATATTTATCTATATTTTTATGAACAAATATTCACAGCATAAAATATTTACAATAACTTTTCATGAAAGTACGTATATATATATATATATATATATATACATGGATATGCTAAGTATTACACATCAATTGAATTTCACAGTTACGCACTGATGACCGTGATATAATATTGTTCACGTGACTTCTAAATATTAACTTAATTCAAAAATTGTGGAAAATAATTGGCTTATTTTAAAAGACTAACCGCCTGTACGCATTTTTAAAACTATTTGAAATAATTTTTGTCTACGTATAAGGATGTAACCTTATAAAGAACTTCGTATTTTTTAGACGAATAAGTACAAAAAAACAGTATCACCACAACACTTTTCAAAATTGAGGTATTTCAAGTTTAATGTTTTCATTAGAAACAACTATAATAGATAATCCTTAGGAAACAAAAATAAACAGTAATGCATTCATGGAAATACACATATAATGAGAACAAAAATTTTAGTAATAAACATTATAATCGTATAATATCTTGCAAAATGTGTGATTTACAGAAAACACGGTAGTCTTAAGTAAGAGAAATGCAATTTGCATCCACTATTTAAATTGTACCCAAATGAATAAAATACTGTCTGTAGCAATATGATTATTTTATGAATCTTTTAGCTTATTTCACTAATATGTTTCTTATATTGCTAAACTTCTTGGTACGAAGTGAGTTAACTTTTTCAAAAGTAATGTTTTTCGATTTTAAAATTCATGTAAGTTATGGGTCTGATTGATTTTAATCTTTATGTGTATGTTATTTTTTATAAAACAAAAGCAGTAATAAGGTAATAATGGTTAGAAATAGTGATTTATTAGTGCTCCATAAGAAAATTACAGAATGTACTTGATATAATGCAAGAAATTGGAAATCTTTTGTTGTTGGAGTAGGACACAGTCGATTAAAATTCTAGTAGGGCTCGATAAGCATTAATATAACAGAGTTCTATCGACCCTTTGTAAGCCCTACAGCAATGTCTCAGCAGATATTATAGTACATTTCCTACCTAGGGCAGAAAATACGACTACCGCACCCGAAGGGCGTGGTTGTTGTATATTTATGCCCGAGGTGAGGACAACGTTCTTTGTACCAAGGGCAGAAAGTGCAAATTTTTGCCCGTGTGCGCATTTTCGGCCCGCTTATCACTTTTGGCCCTAGGGCAGAAAGAAATTTTCGGCCCCCGTGGCCGAAAATATTTTCCTGCTTGCGGGCCAAAAGTGATTAGGAGGACCGAAAAGGAGTCCCGAGGGCAGAAAGGCTCTGCCGTACTTTCTGCCTTAGGTAGAAAAAGATTTTTACTTATAAATTACTTTTGAAAAATATCAATTAAATCACTGCATGGCCATCCTCTTTTGCAATTTGATATTTTTCTAATGATGAATTCCTGTTATTCAGCACCTGTCTTGATATTCCTGTTTTTTGGTCAATGTAGTGAAAATTTATCTAGTTTAAAATTCTAATGTCGGATTAGTATGGTTATTAGTCAGAATAAAAATGCTTGTATTCACGCTTCTTGTATCTTTCAGGTCCATTTTTTAGAAATTCCTTAACATTTTGACAATGTGAAGTAACGGTATTATCTTGTAGTGTAAAATGTTCACTAGATAGACTCGCATACTAGTAATAGACCAACTAAAAAACTAACATTTGTTTTTAAAGCTTTGAAATAGATCAAATTTTTACGTGAATGGGAATTTTTGATCATTTTGCTGGAGTCTGACCCACTGAGAGGATTGATTTATTGTATGATGATTATTAAATTCCTAATAAGCAGCCTAGATGACCATAGAAAACGTGTGTCGCACAGTTTCGAAATATTAAATTCAATCATTATTTGTACTATTTCTTTGAACAATTTTATTTTGCATAGTCAATGATAGATCAGCAGTCTTAAAAACTATATTAAACACGTGTCGCTTGTTCTTCAAACGTTTTTACTCAATATTTGTATAAACAATTGTTATTTTGGTAAACTATGACTCTAGTGGTTTCGCCATCCAAGAAGCGCTACAGCGATGCTCTCTTACAACAGTACAGCACCCGACCATAACAGCGCCATATTCATATAATTTTCTGTCAAACCGAGATCGAGAAGGAAAAAAATCCCTTCGAGAGAGCCTCGAACTCCCAACCTCCTGTATTCCGGACGGACGCTCTTGCTACTTAATATATCGGGGAGGGTTATAGGTTCCGCTCTTAATTTCTGACGTCAATTTTTTTGGCATTCCAAGAGCTTGATCCGTAATTAGCAGGCTCAATAACTATAGAAAACATGTATCACTTGTCATTAAAAAATTTTGACCTAATATTTCTTGTAACAATTTGTGTAAACAATGGTTTTTTTGCCAAAATATTGACTGATTTTTGCTAAGTGCCCTGAAAAACAATAAAAAGCAATAGTTTTTGATTTTTTATAATTCAACTATTCATCCAAATTAGACATTAGGTTGCAGGTTTGGCGAATGTGACTACTTTGGCGCCACCTACACAATACAGACGATTTCTTACACGTCCAAGGAACTTAGATTCCTAAAGTGGAGATCAAAACGAGTAAAACCGTACCAAAAAATAGCGATTTGGGGCAAAATTGAGGCTAAGGCAAGGTTTTGGTCGTTTTTTCAGCGATCTGGCCTACTGTGCGGCGGTACTATAATTGTAGGTGATAACGGTGAGTGCGCTGTTGCTAGTGAAGGAACTCTATTAGAAAAGAGATTAATCGGAAGGTCTTGGCTCGAGACGCGTATTGAAAAGGTTGTTCATGTACCTGGTATCAAGAAAAATCTCTTGTTTGTTGGCTAATGTGCATCGCAAGGCTATGAATTTAAGTCCATGAATTGGCATATCTAGATTTTAGCTGAGGACAAGGTTATTGTAACTGGAGTAAAACAGTCTAATAGAATTGACTGCATATTTTTTGAAGCTGTAAAGATAGATGAACGAGAAATAAACATGTGTTGGTCAAGTATTAAAGTATTGCATGAACGTCTAGTGCATCTGAATATTCGAGCGCTCAAAGAACTTGCTTCTGCCAATTTAATCCAAGGTGTAAAGTTTGAAGACTGTGAAGAGCTCTTTGGTGGACCATGCCAACTGGGCAAATCACCCAAACTGACTTTAAACAAGAAAATTTTTCTAGTGAGTGCACCTGGTAAAGTATTTTATAGTGATGTTTGTGCCCCTTACCCGTATAGTTTGTCATCGGGCTAGATATTTTGTTTTATTCAAAGACGATTGCACAGGTTAAAAGTACGTATACTTTTTGAAAAATAAGTATTCTATTACAGACAAGTTCATAGAGCTGGACAAGAAAGTAGGAAATTATTTTAACAGGCCGATGAAAGTCCTACGCACTGACAAAAGTACGTAAATATCCGACTAAAGGAGTATATGGTCAAGTGCGGCATAACACACTAGTGTACAGCTCCCTACACCGCGGAGTAGAATAGGTGAGTGGAGCGAAGAACCTGGACTGTCATGGAAACAGTGTGAACCATGCTGAAGGCGCAAGATCTCCTTGATTTCCGGTGGGCTGAAGCCATAAACACTGCCGTGCATCTGCAAAACATAATCATGGTAGATCCAACACATAACAATAATACTGTGCACTAGTTATAGACAGGTAAAAAGCCGAGCCTGGATAACGTTAGAACATTTGTTTGCAGTGCTTTTATAAATTTACCGAACCAGTTGATCAACAAGCTTGACAGCAAATCTAAGTTCATGTTGCTTGACACATATCAAGAGGATTCATCCAAATACAGCTTGTTTCATCCTGTTACGACAAAAGTCCATATATCTCGACATGTGATCTTTAATGAACAGAGCAGGAGAGGTATGACAGCTGTTTAGGAGTCAGAAGAAGACTGGTATCTCCCTAGACGGCGTAAATCAGAACAAAAACATGCACATATCGTGTATGTCGATGACCAGCTAGCAGGTAATAAGGAAATAGCGGCTGAAGCCATCAAATCTTTCAAAGAAGCTAGTCTTGAAGAAGAAACAGCTACTATTGCTGTACCTTAAGTGCGAAGCTTCAAAAATCAGCTTAATATAACATTATTGTTGCATTGTTTGATCCTCCTGTCTGTTTTGAATCAGCTGTCAACGGGCAAAAACTTGCTGAAAGCGATTAATGGTGAGCTGAGACAGAATTAAAAAAATCATACTTGGGACCTCGTATTTAGATGTCCAAGTATGAAGACCATTGATTTAACATGGGTGTTTAAGATTAAACCTGGACCTGATGAACAAACCTCTCCCTGTAAAGCTTGCCTTTGTGCAAGATGCTTCTTACAAATGTACGGCATCGACTTTGACGAAACTCTTGCAACGATAGTGCAATATAATTTGCTACGACTGCTCCTCGCTCCCGCTATACAAAAGGACTTTGACATTATAGCCTTTAATGTTAAAATCTGCATTCTTCTACGGTAATTTATACGAGGACATCTTCATGGACGGGCGCGAAGGTATTAGTGATAATGTCATGTCAAGTAACAGAAAGTTTAGTGCTGTAGTCCGTAAGCTGCAAAAATCGCTTCATTGGCTCAAACAGGCTTTTCACTGATAAACCATGCCGCTCGAGCGAATTTTGTGTTTTTTTTTTTTTTTTTCAAAGAGAGGGATGCAAATAAGGGCATTTTTCCTGGTAAATATGAAGGGCATGAAATGCTGTTGGTGTTGTTTGTTGATGACCAGCCATTAGTTTGTAAGTCCAGAGTAGTTCTAAAATGTATTTTGTCAAAGCTGTGTGAATGTTTTGAAACAACTATTGGTTATGGAAGCTTCTTCGTTAGTTTAGAAAAACAAAGAGACAGATCTGTAAAGGAACTATTTATTTGTCAACGCATATGTGTTGCACACGTTCTTAATAGGTTTAATATTTGTGAGTCTGATCCTGTAAGTGTACCTCTCCAAATCGGTATACATGTGCAAGCGGCAGATAAAATAGTTGGACAGAGAGAATATAAAATTCCTTACTACGAAGCTATAGGCTCTCTGATGCATCCCACCATGGCTACATGCCCCAATATTTTCTATATAGTTTCCTTTTTAAGCAGGTATCAGAATGCATACGACAAAAGTTATCGGCAGACAGTTTAAAGAGTCTTGGCTTACCTTAAAGGCACAGCAAACTAAGGTTTAATATACAGCTGTAGCATAGAGCAGGATAGTCCGGTAGGATATTTCAACTCTGACTACGCTGGGTGTATAGATACCAAAAGATCGACTTCAGGATATGCATTTAGGTTATTAGGAGCTGCAGTAACCTGGTCATCCAGACGTCAAGAATCAGTTACACTGAGTACAACTGAGTGGGAACATGTTGCTGCAACCATGGCTACTCAGGACGCTTTTTTGCTTCGAAAACTATGAATTGATCTCGGATATCAATGTGCCTCTGGTATAATATGACAGGTAGACAATCAAAGTGCAATCAGCTGGACGAAGGATTCAAAGAATCACGGTTGTACAAAGCACATTCAGACCTGGTATAATTTGCTGAAAGAAAGGGGCGAGAGTGGGGATATTTTTGTAGTGTATATATCATCTAAACATCAGTCAGCCAATATTTTCACCATGGCTCTGCCATAGGAATTGTTTTGCCAGATAAAAAACAGTCTTAGAGTCCTAGGTTTTGCTGCCTAACTGCCTATAAATATATTAAATGCATTTGATAAGCTAATTAATCAAATTATATGATAAATAAATTAAGAAATCCGAAGAAATACTAAGAAAAGTAGCGGGGAGCAACAAATTGGATGAGTTTTGGAAAGCGATTGGAAAATGCTAAACAAAAAAGATGGCAACGGAAATAAATAAAGACTTGTGAGAGAATCATTTTAAAAATTTGTTAATAGACAAAAATGAGGCATGTTATACGGTAGACGAAAAAAGAAGTATAGGAACCAACAGTAAAATCTCAGAGGATTTTGACAAAAATATATCGATCACCAATACACAAAAAGTCCTAAGGAAAAAATAGAACGTAACAGCCGCAGGGGACGACAGAATCGTGGCAGATTGTCTTAGAAATCTGCCCACGATTTAGATAAATAAATTGATACATATACTAAAATGGTCATGGACAGAAACACAAACTATTGAAGGATGACAAATAGCAAGAATCCATTCAATTCACAAGGCTTAAGAGGAAAAGGCAAACGGTAAGAAGTATAGCGGAATCGCAGTATTTAGGTCAAAATACAAGATAGTAGCAATAACAATCGCTGTAAGAGTAATGAAGTGGATGAAAGAGTGAAAAATTTTAAAGAAGATTTAAGCCGAAATCAGAGCAAAGAGAAAATCAAGGAATCATACGTATGTACTTAAAATCAAATATGAAAAAAACTTAAGGAAAAAGCAGTAAATTAAACGCTGTCTCAGTAGAATTTAAAACAGTACTTGATACGATTGTTAGCAACAATTTTTAGGGGAGATCAAGGAGGATAGGGCTAGGTAGAAGAACATAAAGAGAATCGATAAATGCATAGGTAATTAGGTACTTTTTAGTTTATTTATGGAGAATATAAACAATGAGAGGATTAGGATAATACAATACGCAATATAGTAAGAATTATAAAAATTCACTGTCTCAAATCTGCTGATGATGTTGTATTATGCGCGGAGCATTCAAAAAATACGAATTAAATGCTTTAAAACTTAGATATACTTTTAAAAGTAGGTTAGATGTTAATATATAAATGCGAAAATCCTTATTTTAAGGAGAGGAGTTGGGATAAGAAAATATCTGTTTGAATGGAAAAGGGTGGTATTGTAAAACATAAATGGGTATCGATACTTGGGTGTGTGTTCCATAAGCAAAAAAATGCCACTTGTAGCTTGGGGAAGAAATGACAGGTAGGATGCAAAGGGCAGCCAACATAGTTTGGTGCTTAAGCAAAAGGACTACAGATACAAGATTGAATCAAAGATTATTTTTTATGGATTCAATGATAAAATTAGGTTGCTTATACGTAGCAGAGACAGAAGGATGAAAAGTGGAATAAAAAGTAGAGAAAATAGTAGGATGATTTACCATAATAAGGTTGGGTCTCGATGCTAGCACATCAAAATATACATGGATGATGGAAGCGAGTAGGGTGAGCATAGAGTAGACCTAAGAAAAATGGCAGGAAATTACTTTTTGTATATTTAAATAGAAACGATATAAGTAACTGCCACCTTTTCGTCAGTTTCCACCAATTAATGCCGATATTACTGTTTACTAGAGTTTTTTAGTAAACTTGTGTATATAATTGAATTTACTTTGATGGAACAAAAATTTTCATCTTAATTAAATATTGACTTTGTACCTTTAGCGTTAGGATTTTACTTACAAATATTATAAGCATTAGCCAAAAGCAGTTACCAGGCGTGGGAGTAATGACCCCAACCTGTGATAGGGCAGTGTGACCCAGTCTGGGAAATCCGTATAGGTCAATGGGGAGCTTCCATGTCTATCCGGCGGGACTTCTCCGTGACTGAGGGTAGCAGGTTAGTATCAATAAAAGTGTATTTTACCTAGTTGTTCACGCCCTAACGATTATAAAGTCAAGCTGTCCTAACTACCCAACTCAGCAGGGAAGCAATCAGTCCATTTTCTGTGCCTAGCCGGTGCTAGAATACCCGGGCTCGAAGACACTGCCTGAAAAGAATGTGTGGCATGACTCGCGCCCGGTGCCTAACATTGCTGTAGCCGACGAAAAACCTGTCGCCTGGCTAGAGGCACTAGAGATGTAGGAAATAACCCGATCCAATGGCAGTGAAACACCAAATGAATATCCTTGGTGTAGGCTGAGAGAGCCGGCGCACTTAGGGTTCAGAGAGGAGTGCAGGCAATACTTCTAGTATGGTGTCCCTGGGATCGAAGTAGGGTGTCTTGGGTGCGATTAACATGATACTTATGGACAACCAACCTCAAAACCAAAATGAAACCCAAGCCCAAAGGCAGAACCAAAGCCATAACATAATGGACAACCGATCGAACCAAATAAACCAGGAAAAAGATTATAAATTCGCTACGTGGAACGTTCAAACACTTTAAAGAACTGGTGCGATAAAAGTAATTGGCGAAATCCTTGATAAATACGATATCGACATCGCGGCTATCTAAGAGGTTCGGCTACCGGGAGAAGGACAAATGATCGTAGGTAAATACATCTTCCCACATGGCAAAAGCGTGATAGGCAATTTTGAAACGGGCTTTTTTATTAAAAGAGAACTGTCAACGAACATAAAAATTTTAATTTAATAAATAAGGGAATTTCATATTTACGTCTGAGTATCAAATGATACAACCATACTCTTATCAAAGCCCACGCACAGTAGTGCTAAAGGCTTTTTTTTTCGTTAAAAAATCTGCCTTTTCCTTAAATCTTATCCGATTTAGACGATTATTTTTTCAAATACAGGGGAAATCCTAGGCTATAATAAATCACCATCACTCTCTTGATAAAGTTACACAAAATCTTTTAAAAAAAAGTTGTAGCCAAAAAAATCTAAATATTACATGTATCCTTAAAAGAAGTCATAATATATTGTGTTCGCTGTGTAACCTAGTCAATAAAAAATGCTCTAAGCTGTATCTTAAGACAACAGTCAATTCTACAGATACAATGAAACCTTACGTAGGCCCAAAATGTTTTGATTTCTATTTTAACAATAGTTATTCCCTAAAAAATCTGTTAGCTCCTTAATACTTAAAAGATTTGTACGATTTTTTTACAAATAACGGAAAGGACCTAGGCTATGACAAGTCACTGCCACTTTGTTGATTATGTTTAACACAACCTTAAAAACAATGTTATAGCGAGAACAATCTAAATGTTACATGTATTCTTCAGAGGAGTCGCAATATATCATGTTTGCTGCGTGACCTAGTCATTACAAAATGATCTTGGCTGCATCCGAAGACCACAGTCAATATTACAGATGCAAGTAAACCTTACATAACCTTAAAATGATTTATTTTTTATTTCAACAATGGTTATTTGCTAAAAAATCTGTTCGCTCCTTAATTTTTGACCGATTTGAAAGTTTTTTTTTTGATAATGGGGAGATCCTAGGCTACGATGACTTACTGCCATTTTCTCGATTAGGTCTAACATAACCTTCAGAAAAAAATATTATTGACTGAAAAGTCTAAATATGACATGTATTCTTAAAAAAAGTCAAAATATTTTATGTTTGCTGTGTTACCTAGTCATTGCAAAATACTAAAAGCGTTTTTTAAACACCCAAGTAATTTCCAAAGATACATTGCAATCCAACAAAGCTTAAATTGTACCATTTTTTGTATTAAAAAGGGTATTTTTACACTTATTAGTTTATTACCAAAGAAGACTTAATGTAAGGCAAATATATTTCGTCATAATATTTTATAATATTTAATCTTTTAGTCTATTAGATCAAAGTTGTACAAGATCAAACTAACTTAAAAAGTGTTGGTAGTATTTTTCTTTATACTAATTATCAAAATAACACGATAGACGTTAACATTATAACCAAAGGTACAACAAGTAACTAAACTCAAATGGATTTAGTGTAAGAAAAAACCATAATGAATAAAAAACAGATTAAAAACGATAAATACGGTAAGCCTTAAGCACCTTCAACCAAATAACCCAATAGAGTTTAACATAATAATCAGGGGATTAAATATAATTTAAAAATTATTCATTGTTATAAATAACTTGATAAAGAAAAATCATAGACCAAGCAATATTTGCTTGATAATTAATCGTCTAAATCAGTAAAGATTCGAGGATCAGGCAGATTTTTTTAATAAATACCCATTGTTTAATTATACTATTTTAAGGTTACGTGAAGTTTAATTGCATCTGTAGAATTGACTGTGATTTTAAGATGCACCCTAGAGCATTTTGTGATGACTAGGCTACACAGCAAACATAATATTTTGCAACTCCTATCAAGAATACATGTAATATTTAGATTTTTTTCGCTCCAACATTATTTTTTAGATTACGTTGAACTTAATACAGAAAGTGGCAGTGACTCGTCATAGCCTAGGATCTCCCTAATGTGAAAAAAGAAGTCGTCTAAATCGGTCAAGAATTAAGAAGCGAACAGATTTTTTGGAATAACCCTTGATTAAATAAAAAATAAAAAATTTTAAGGTTTTGTAAGGTTTTATTGCGTCTGTAAAATTGACTGTAGTCTTAAGATGCAGCTTAGAGCATTTTAATGACTATTACACAGCAAACATAATATATTGTGACTCCTCTTAAAAATACATGTAATATTTAGATTTTTCTCGCTGTAACATTTTTTTAGCGTTATGTTAAACTTGATAAAAAATTAGCAGTAACATATCATAGCCTAGGAGCTCCTCCTTATTAAAATAAATAAATCGTCCAAATCGCTTAAGATTTGAGAAGTGAACAGATTATTTAGGAAATAATCATTGTTAAAATAAAAAAAATAGCACTTTGAGGTTATGTAAGGTTTAATTGTATCTGTAGAATTGACTGTAGTCTTAAGATGCAGCTTTGAGAATTTTGTAATAACTAGGTTACCCAGCAGTCATAATGTATTGTAATTCCTCTTATAAATACATGTCATATTTAGATTTTTCTCGCCATAACATTATTTTTAAAGTTATGTTGAACTTAATCAAGAAAGTGGTAGTGACTTGTCATAGCCTAGGTACTCCACTGTGTTGAAAAAAAAATCGTCCAAATCGGTTAAGATTCGAGGAACAAGCCAATTTTTTTAATAAATAATTATTGTTTAAATAAAAAATATACCATTTTAAGGTTATGTGAGGTTTAATTGCATCTGTAGGATTGACTTTGGTTTTAAGATGCAGCCTACAGTATTTTGTAATGACTTGGTTACACAGCAAGCATAATATATTATGACTTCTTTTAGTAATACATGTAATATTTGGATTTTACTGGCTTTAATGTTTTTTTTAAAGTTATGCTAAACTAAATCAAGATAGTGGCAGTGACTTATCGTAGCCTAGGATCCCCCTGTATTTTAAAAAAATTCTTCCAAATTTGTTAAGATTTGAGGAAAAGGCAGATCTTTTAATGAAAAATGAGCTTTTTGCACCACTGTGGGCCGACGGAAGAAAAGGACAATAATATTAAAGAAAGATTTTTCGTGGATTTGGAAAGAACATATGACGCAAGTCCTTCGTTTGATACTGAAATTATACTAGGGGATTTTATCGCAAAAATTTGCCGGGAAGATTTTTTCAGAACAATTATTAAAAAAGAGAGTCTCCACGAGCTGAGTAATGATAATAGCACCAGAGTCATCGAATTTGCAATATCAAAGAACTTTGTCCTCAAAAGTAACCAGTTTGAACATTACGATTTTAGCAAAGCAACGTGAACATCCTTAGACGGCGTAACCGGGAATCAAATCGATCATGTATTAACTAATAGGATACATAGCTCTAACATTATTGATGTCAGGACTTATAGGGAGCTGACTACGATTTAGACCATTACGTGGTAGTATCTAAGGTTAGGATGCGTCTAGCGGTAACTTAATAGCAACACCCTCGCAAATCTCAGAAAAAATTCGCGCTAGAAAGACTAAATGGCCCTAATAAACTCATCGAGTATCGACAAGAAATTGAAAGCCAGATAGATAATCGGATATAGGGAGCGTTAGACCAGGAACTTGACGTAGATACAAAATGGGAAAGGATAAAAAACGTGATTGAGGAAGCAGGAAACAAGATAGTAGGGCAGAAACCCCAGAGAAAAGATATGCCGTGGTTCGATGACGAATGCAAGCAACTAATAGAGGTACAGAGAAAGATAAAAATTATACATCTCAACGAAAAGAACAAGCGAACTCTAGCAAACTATGAAAATTGTAGAACAGTAGCAAGCAGGGTTGTAAGAGGGAAAAGACGTGAGTGGAAAAAGTATAAAATCTTAGACATAACAGAAAATTTAAGAAAAACAATACGCGTGACATGTGGAAACGTTAGCGAGATGGAAAGATTATTTTAATAAATTACTTTATGTACATGCAAATAGCCAGGGGGGAGACCTTGAAGAGATTCTTACTGCGGAAATGGAGATGAGGGAACCAACACTTGATGACTTGATGAAGTAGAGAAGGCGATCGGTAAACTTAAAAACAACAAAGCAGTGGGGATAGACAGTATACCTGGGAAACTTATTAAGGGAGGAGGCAAGCGACTAAGTGCTGAAATACATGACCTAATCAAACAAATTTCGAGAGAGGAACGAATGCCTAGGGAATGGACCGAATCAGTCATTATACCGATTTTTAAAAAGGGGACAAATACGTTTGCAATAACTACAGAGGTATCTTATTACTTTCGACTTGCTTAAAAGTCTTATCTAATATTCTCCTGGACAGCCTAATCCCTTTAGCAGAAGATATTATCGGAGATTATCAATGTGGGTTTAGATGTAACCGATTGGCTAGTGATCAAATGTTTACAATCAGACAAATAATACAAAAACAGTGGGAGTATAACAAGCATTTTGGGCAACTATTTATTGACTTCAAAAAAGTGTACGACTCAATTATCAAATTAAAAATGTATTACATTCTTGTGTCGCTCGGGGTTCCAAAGAAATAAGTAGCTCTGATACGCGTCTGCATGCAAGACAGCAGAGGAAGGGTTCGCGTTCAGAATAGACTTTCCAATCCATTCGATATACACGGGGGACTAAAACAAGGGGACGCGCTATCACCATTACTGTTTTATTTAGTCCTAGAATACGTGATTCACCATGTTGAGGAAGATAAAGGTGGGATCACGTAAAAAGGGACGACAAAAATACTGGAATACGCGGACGATTTAAATATGCTTGGTAATAGCTAGGAAAGCATAGTACAGAACACGGAAAAACTGATCACGAAGGCCCGATAAGTAGGAGACAAAATAAGCGAAGAAAAAACCTAATATATGATTAATAGCAGAGTGAATAATCAAACTATAACCACGCTTAGAGTAGGGGGAAAATTGTTCGAAAGAGTTTCAAATTTTAAAAATCTGGGCAATAGTATCAGTGACAGTAATGATTTTCAGGACGAGATCAAAAAGAGATTGCAATCAGCAAATGCTTGTTATTACGGGACCAGTAAGCTGTTAAAATCGCGACTTATCTCGAAAAGTCTAAAAAAGTGTATTTATTTATCGATCATGATGCCAGTTCTGTTAGACGGTAGCGAAACGTGGGCAATTACAAAAAGTAAAGACAAAAACTTCGAGATATTTAAAAGAAAAGTACTCAGAAAAATATTTGGGGCAAAAAAGGACGAAGTTAGCGGAGAGTAAAGAATTTTGCATAACGTTGAAGTTGAAGAACTATGTTGGGAGCCAGGCATAGGCCAGGTGATAAAAGCACGTAAACTGCGATGGGCTGGGCATGTAGCTAGGATGCGAATGCAGAGAACCGCGTATAGAATCACGACCGGAAAACCATCGGGAACTAAACCTCTAGGCAAAACAAAGCGTATATAGGACGATAAAGTTGTTGAGACCCTTAAGAAAATTGATTAACTAGGTGACAGGTCTCGGAAAATTGTGGCGCAGAATAGTCATGTATGGCGCGGGGTGGTGCTTTGGGCTATGAATTTCCAGATGCCTGATGCCATCTTATAATAATAATAATAATAATAATATTTTTTTAAAAGACAAAATAGTTACATGTATGATTTATGGAAGAATAAAGGAGCATGATTAATGAAATTCTGACGAAGGTCCTTAAAGAGCTTGTTATTTTGCTCCTTAAAAAAATGTATAACTAGATACGCAGGAGACCCTGAAACTGCAAGTATTCCACAAAAAATGTAAGAAAAAATTCTTTTTATGGAAAGCAATACAAGGAGCATCAATATTTTATGTTTTGCGTTAAAAAAAAGCAGTTCAAGCGTTTTTTCCGTAACATGCTGTACATAGGATTAAAGCTTGTAAGCTCCTGAACAGATTGGCACTTTAAGGTCTCCACTGTACCAAGGTGATAAATCTTCTTTTTAAGTTATAAGCGATGATGTGACAGAAACAGATCACAGAACGTGGTGCAGTTGAGCGTAGAACAATGCTTATTCACTAAATGGCTTTTTTAATTTTTTTTTTCCAATATTCTGATCTAATATTTTAAGTACACATGGATTAAAGGTAATTTCATAGTATAGTATAAAAATTGCCTGGTCGATGTTAATTTACAACACACTTTTATCAATCGAAGTTGAGGTTTCAAGGTTATTATTTTTTCAGAAAAGCCACCAAACTTTTGAGATTTTGACGAAAACTATAGGAAAAAAAACAGTCTTAGAAATGTCAGTAGATTTTTTGGACCTGATTTGCTGATCACACTTTAATTACTGGCAAGTTAAGCGTGACTCCGTGATAATCACCAAAGATTGATGTACGTACGGCCTTGCCGCAGCAGAGCCCCTAAAATGCTTACTGGAAGCTAGGCACTTGAAAACTTGCCGTTGAGAGCTTCCAAGTCGTAGTAATTGCGTTTTGATCAGGTTTAGGAATAGGAAAACAGAGCTGAAGCTGGCCCATGAGCCAGCTCCAAGGCTTTTGCAAGTTCTAAAGACTGTGCTCGCTCAAGCCCGGCACCCTGCAGACTACTTGACTTCAGACTGCTTGAAGCACAACATTGTAGAAAATACACACTCTAGCCTCCAGCGAGTTTTCGCGTCAATATACTTTGAGAGGTAGAAAGTCGGGCTTGACATTTGGCGACATTTTCCATAAAACTTGACTGGTAACTTTTTGCCGTAAGGTTGGCTGCATCCAGTCTCAAAAGTAAAAATAGATAGTTAAAAAGCGTATGATGAAATTATAATAAGGTGTTCAATAAAGGTCAGTCTAGAAAGGACACACAATCTTTCAGTGCAAATACCATATAAATAATCGACAGAAAATAACCAAAAGCCTGATGACCCAGCGTGCTCGTTGATAAATAAATTAATAATTCATTCATAATAAATAATCTATAACCTGATAACCTAAAGCGCTTGGTAATTGATAAATAAGTAAATAAATTGACAATAATAAACGATCTGAACCTCAATTACCCAGCGCGCTTATTAGCGAATAAAAAGAATCAATAACAAATAATCTATAAGCTACTGACTTAAGGCACTTATTTAATAAATAAGTTATCTATACTGTAGAATACAGAGCCTTATGCTTCGGCACATTTGTTGATTGATATAAAGGTAAATTATTTATTAGTTGCTAATAATCTACTAACTTGTCGTGCTTATTGATGTACAGATACTAAAATTCTATTACCTACTATACTAGCACGATTGTTGATTGATTATTAAGTTGATAAGTCATCTATACATAATCTATATCCTAATAACCCAGCGAGCTTGCGGATTGATAAATAAATATATTATCCGTCCAATTTTCAGGTTCTTAGTATTAACTTAAAAAAACTTAGAACCTGATCACTTAGAATCAGAGATGTTAATAGACTGTAAAAATGTACTAGACAAACTTATTGGACGTCCAACAGCCTAGAATGCACAAAAAATACATACAGAAACTACGATATAAAGTGCGTTGAACTTATCAAGTAAAATATATCCCAAACACTTGATATCTAGGAACCCAGTATACTTGACTGTCTGTTATTGTGATGAATAAATAAATTATTTTACATCTTAAATATCTGGTGCGTGATTACGGAGTGGGGCAAGACAGCAAACCCCAGCATACTAAGTCCCAAGCTTTTGCCTTAGTAAACAAGAAGACAGCGAGTGAATACTATCATCAGTAAAGAATATTATTATACAGATAACAACAAAGACTTAATCCTGTGCTTTTTGATCTAATGACCCGGGAGTCAAAGAGTAATGAACATAACCTAAATCACAAGTATTTGAACCCAGATATGATGTCGATTTATCTAGTAAATCATTATGGAAATAACAATACAACCGAAATTCTTAGCTTTTTAAGTACCTTAATTCTTAGCCTTTTGTTTAAGGACCTATAAAAGCCTTGAACATTGACGACGTAGTCCATGATCAAAAAGGTCCGATCTATTTACTAGGTTGTTCTCAACTAAGCTTTCTAGCTTTATTTGGCTCCTTATATACGCATTATTATGCCCTACTCTTCTACCCAACCCCTTTACCCCAGTCCATCCTCTGTTCACCCTTTACTCACATGACTCCCCACCACTACTTAATATGGAGTAGGGAAAGGAGAGCTGTAGAGCCCAGTCGACGCCTTGCGTGCGTGCGAGACAAATATCCCATCAGTGGATAGGGTCTCTCAGGTGACTTGCTGTTGACTAAGCTATCCACATCCCTTCCAGCTCCATACATCCTCTCCCATCCCTTCTTTCACTTACTCCCTTCACAAGTGGACCCCCTATTCCCTGGTTATCCATTACTATTTTCCAATGTGTATAAAAGACCAGCAGATTCAGAGAGGAGAATTATTCTGTATTTGACTGTCTCAAAAGAAGTCCTGACAGTAAGTACAAGCTCTTTACGATCTTTTCTTGGGTACAATGTACGTATTTCTTAATATTTGAATTCATTATTGTAATTCTTTGAATTTATGAGAATTCAACTTTTTGAAAGTAAAAGAGGGGAAAGAAATCTTTCGCCCATTCCATAGTGATGATGATGATCATTTATTTATTCTTGCGTCATTCGAAGAGAGTCAACTCCTTCCCGTTAAGAAGGTCTGAAAAAGGAAGGTTTGCCTTCATTCTACTCCTCCTCTCTAAAAGAGGTGAAAAAAGATAGTGTCCGAGTCTGCCATTTTTTGGACTGTTTTTACCATTAAAGTATAATTATATATATTACGTACACACTTGTAAAGCTCACACATACGTACGATCTAAATTACGTCATTGGTAGTCCAGGATATGGTGAAACTAATCAGCCCAGGGCTACCAGATCGGCCACTTAACCGTTTTACCCTCGCTACCCCTTTCTGTGGGAGCTGCCTCTACCATCACCGTCTCCACCATCACTGCCACCAACAATATCAATATCCGAAGAGCCTTATATCTACTCTACTCCTACACTCTCGTCCCAAGATGATGTAAGACATCTTTTCTTTGGCAAGGAGGAGAAGAAAGTTGAGGATGATGAGAATGAAATGGACTATTGTGTTCACCCACTTTAATCTAACTTAGGTGAGTCTCACATTATTCTTCATAAAGCGGAAAACGAGTGGGAGGAATACGATGTAAATGTGGAGGATGTAACGAATAAGGAGGATGTAAATGTAAAGGGGGTTACGGAGAGTGAAGATAACGATGTAGAGGAACTCGAAAATTCAAAAAAGCGTCATCTTCCTATGCAAGCTATAGCTCCCTCCAAAAAGTACGAATTTGGATTATTTTATATTTTGTATATTTCATAATTTTTGTATAAAAAAAAAAAAGGTTAATGGCACCATCAGGGTGTGATTATTTGACTGTACAGGATGGGGGGAAGGGAAGTAGTGAGGTGAAGGGCCCCACACCAAGTTTTTTAATATTAAATTTTAGGCAGCTTCTTACATTGCCCTCTAGTCCTCTCCCTATCTTACACTTTAAAGAGTAAGGATAAGTTGTAAGTATACAGGGTTTTAAAGAAACACAGGGAGGCTTATTTAATCATACGATATTATTAAGAACAGAGCTATTAGCACTGTCCATTAATCTCTATTCCTGACAAGTAAAGTGTGAGATATAAATAGAGTCTTTTTGATTGTGATTAACATAACCTATTTTTAAGCTTAGTATCAATCAATAGGTATGCAGATAAGAATTTCAAGGTGATTTGTTGAAAAGGAAAAAGTTTACATGATAAATCGAGGTTTTTTCACCACCACTATCTTCCCACTCTAATAATATTTCTTTTTTTATCAAATGGGAGAAGTTAGAAGCATTGACAGACCTTCTCCAACCACCACTATTTTCTCCCTACCATCCTATCTTAGCATTCTTTCCATAATATATATTATTTTATGCACAGATTCGACAACATGGATATTCAGTACTTTGAGTACACTGCAAAGTTGCTGAAAAAGCACTGAGGTGGATTGCTCAAGCAGATGATGATGATTTACGAAGCTGGTTGGAGTTAACCCATTAGGCAGTAGAAGCTCTTCAAAAGCATTATCTCTGTCGGTTTGCAGATTTTTCGGTACTGAACCATCTCGTTATATGGACTTTATAGCTGCGGTAACATACTCACCAGTTCTTCTTTTTACTGGTACAGCCCAAGCATAGTTTAAGAATACATCTACCACCGTCAGCATATATCTGGGACCTTTGTTCTCATGAGCATAGGGTATCATTT
>JAPYYV010005244.1:0-16490 GCA_030522625.1 Copidosoma aretas | reverse complement strand
CGTCCGCCATCCCAATCAACACAATTATTAATAATTTGTCCTAGTACTTATGAGTTTGTGATTTTCTATTTGCGATTTAGTGAGTTGTGCGTAGCAGTTAAGCATAACGTCTACACAATTAATGCAATTGTTTAGAAATAAATCGAATATACTAATAGACAAGAACGTACTATTAATACATGTAAAAAATTCAGTCGTGGACATGATAGGTTTATTTCCACTGGCCTGTTATGCCGTGTAACAGGTCAGAACATCTTTACTAAGTATAATCCCTTTAAAAATACAATTAAGATTATCCTCGGCAGAATTTTTTACTGTGTAAGCGTTTCTCTAAAGCCTTATCCATTATACAATGATGGAAATATAGAGTACACGCTGTTTTGGAGTAGGTAAACATAACCTGTTGGTACATTTTAGTGCTTACGGACCTTGCATGGGCACTTTAATGTTGCCGGAATCTGCGGTCCCCATACAGAGCCCATGAATAACACGACATACTTGGGCCATAGAGATTATCTTATGGCAACAGTAGATGGACCTTACACTCGTTTAAGGAATCCATAGACTTTTTCTGATCGGGTATATCTTCCTTCTGTGTCTATCGACGTCACTATCCAACTTACAGTCTACCCAATACATTCCCTCCTCTATGTGTAATATCTCCATGGCTACTATCCGTGTGGCGGCTACATAACTGGAGGTCTAAAGCATTTGGTTTAATAGCAAACATTCTTCTCTTGCTTTCTTTTAAACGCACACTACCTTTTATCATAATATTGAAATGATAAATTCAAAAACAGATTTTAGAAAAAGTATATTAGAAAAAAAGTTATAATTATTTAAAACCACTCAAAAACTATAAAAAAAAAAAATATAATTATTTCAAATTAAAAAATATCTGCGTAGAGAATTATATTTTCAATAAAGATACAAATAGACTATGACTAAAGCCTTGAAAGATAAGTATACTATACGAGCTTGGTATCAGTTTCGGTACGTGGTTGTTTGTCGTAAGAAAATATTTTTTTATTACCATTTTATATTTTTAGGTCACCGATAGATTTTAAAATGTTACAACAAATCTATCTTTTATAGCATTAATTACTATAGTTACTCACAATATTATATCATTAATTATCATGATATATCACAAAGAATATAAGAAGTCAATAGAAACATAAAAATATTCACATACAACCGGACCTCAACTGACAATGGTATATATTCATGCTTTAAGTTTTTAGGCTGCGTCCGTTAGTATGGTTGTTAAATTAGTGTAATGTTATCCTAAACGTGGCAACTTATAGTGTAAAATAACTATTTTCATGTGGTATTCATTGTATTGTACGTGGCTTGCAAGTTCAAGTAGCTTTTTCTCAACCAAAATGCGGTTTTTCCCCATAAATTACTATAACAAGTGCTAAGATATGTTCAATTAGTATCCATTTACTTTTATTGTAAACCATAACTTGTCGTAAAATAAGAGACAATATTGGATTGCAAAGTAAAAATAGGTTTGTTTTATGATGTTCTGATAACAAATGTCGATTAGCTGTATACAAGTTTAACATAATAATCGAACTGAAAATCCACGTAATCATCCTGCTAAATTATTACAGTAGATTGGCAGATGGACATGTCATTCTGGGACGCCATTTTTAAAAAAATTAGGAAAAATATTTGTTATGCTTAGTACGGAGATTGTTAAACTTTTTTACCTTATCGATGAGGTAGAATTAATTTTACACCTTCATATAATTATTTACTTATTTATTAGCTATTTCATCGAAAATAAGTAATAGTTGACGAGGGTTCTCTATATTTCAAGACAAAAAGCAAGCCCCAGATTAAGTAGATAATCAGAATAGTCGTCACTTATCTAAAATAGCATTGCCCATTTTTTTTCGTAACTGAGTCATAAATCTGCTTAAACTTAGGCTTGATTTATTCCTTCAAGTGCAAAAAATCGTCGTCACCAATTCTTTTTCGACACAACAGCTAGTCATCTATTTAATAATTTGAAAAATCTGTAAAATAGAGTGCACCGCAAAGATATGATACTAAAGTTCAACTACCTCCGGACTGTCCTTGATACATTTAACTAGAGAGTTCATGACATGGCAGTAATAAGTACTGGATAGCTCAATAGTAATTGAACTTGACCTTAATTCGTTAAAAAGTTAGCAATTTAGAATATTTGTAATGTAAACTACCAAGGATCTATGATCATCAAATTCTACACTAACATTAAAATGTCACTACTAATCATAAAAAATATGATATCGCATTGCTTAGGGGCCATTTTTAGATTATGTACGAGCAGTTTTCGGTTATGTTGGACGTAAGTTATTACTTCTTTTCAGTCACTAAGAAGGTACTGAAAAACATAACTGCACCTCATCTTCGGCGAGGCCACAATACGTAAGATTCTATATTGGAATTTTTTTGCCTTAGTTACTAAATATTATGTCGGAACTGTCTTTAGTTTTGTTAAGACATCAAAAATATTGACTAGCAATCTAAAACTAGGTCTCGGCAAAGCTATAAGTAACTGACACCCATGTTAAACCACTTAATGAAGGTATAAAAAAGTTACTTAGTTTTAGGGTAAGTGGAATTATGGGCGCATGTAAGCTGACTAGTACTGAAATATCCAATTTCTAATATTACGGGCAAAAACTTGATGAACTACCACTATTAAATATCCCAAATAGCATTATTTGAAAAAATTAATTTGATATTTTCTATTTTTTTGACAATATGGTGCCATGCGCAGCGGCCATATTTGATCTTTACTCTCTGCCACTCAGCATTTAAAAGTGCATGTTCTACCGAAAATTCAAAGCCCTTGCACGAACTCCAAGGTGCTTTTAAATATCGAACAGAGAGGCTCCAAATAAAGTTATTTGAAAAAAATGTAATATCCTAAATTTCTTTAACAATATGACGCCATGTAGAGCCTCCATATTGAATAATCACTTTTTGTCGATTAGGATCCTAAAGAACAAGTTTTACCAAAGATTTTAAGCCATGGCACGACTTCAAAGGTTTCTTGAATTTTTTAATAGACCCGCTTTATACAGTGTTACATGAAAAAAAAAAAAATAATCATTTGAGTTTTTTTGACAATATAGCGCCACACACAGCCGCCATATTGGATGTTTACTTTCTGCCACTCAGCATTTAAAAGTGCATGTTCTACCAAAAATTTTAAGGTCTTGCACGACTTCGAAGGTGCCTTCAATTTTTGGAGAGAGGGAGGGTAAAAGTGAGGCGTACTGTCCCATATATGTATATTAGGGTGTCCGTTATTTACCGATTTTGAGTTTTTGGTCATCTACCCCCTGGAATCTTTTCGCTGTATACCAAAATAAATCCATAGCCTGAAAATCAAAAAAATTTTAGAGTTAACACGTGCCATGAGACACATTTGGTTTTCCCATTTAAATAGCATAGGATTTTTAACTTTTAGCCTTGCTTGATTTTTTTACCACTTTAACTATTTTTTCTGGATTTCTGAATCATACTATTAAATGACATATCACTTGGACTTGATTGATTGATTATTTTTAGCTGAAAATAAGCAAGTTTAAATAATTCGAGCTCGGCCTTCAAAGCCTTCAAAGAACAAAAGATAAAAAAAATCAAGTTTTTTTCACCATGCTCTTTTTAAGTTAGAAAAATGAATTTATCAATTCCAAGTGTTACATAATTCAATAGTATGATTTAAAAATCCAGAAAAAATACTTAAATTGGTCCAAAAAATCACACAAGGTTGAAATTTAAAAATCCCATGCTATTTAAGCGGGAAAACTAGATGTGTCTGGTGGCACGTGTTATCTCTACAAATTTTTGGTTTTTGGGCTATGGATTTTTATTTTGGAATACAACGAAGAGATTCCTAAAGGTAGATGACCAAAAACTTGGAATCGGTAAATAAAGGACACCCTAATATATATGTATCTACCAATATCATATAGGTCTTTGTGTTGGGCATTTTACATAACCGCCCACCCCCCTCCAACATCCCACCCCCCTTACAGAATAAGGGAAAATTCTATTGTTTATTCCGTTATTCTTACCTGGAATGTTTTGCCCCATCACCTACTGCCTTCCCTCCGACGCCACCTGGGGAAAATTCACTTGTTTTATTGTAATATTAAGCCAAGAAAATCTGGATTAAATCCCTCTATATCCCTTAAAGGCCCCCTACAGATCTCTAAGACCCCACAAGCTTTTTCGCCCCATCCCCCTTTCACGGTCCCACAATCTCCCTTTCACACCCTTAAAACCATTTTATAACTACTTTTAAACTCACTTTGATGTAAACTTCGAATGTATAATACAAATTTATGTATCTATATTTATTCTTTTTTATTTGCATTGTCTCAAATGTTTCTGGAAATTAAAAAAGAAAATACAAAAATAAATATAATAATTATTCTTTTTTTTTAATAATACATAATGGATTAGACAATAATCCGCAATAAGAAATTATTGAATTGTATAACTTTTCGAATAAGAAATTTTTTATTATACTTCTTATATATATTTAAATATGATGATGTTTTAAATTTCTTTTACTTTTAGAAATGCTTCATTTGTTCCATTCTCTAATTTCATTTGTATCTTAGACGTATCATAGATTATTATAAATTATAATTAAAAAATTTTTTTCCCGTCAGAGAAGCAAATAGATGGACTTCATACTTACTTATAAGTCTTGGGTTCAAACAAAATCAATTACGTCATATTATCTTTTCTGTCGTTTTAATTTGCAAATTTATTAGAAAGTAGAAAATTCTCGGTGCCCTGACTTTTTTTTTTTAATACTATTTCAAACCTATGTAAAATCCTCAATTAATGGATGTATTTATATAACATGATATAAATAAGTTTATTAATTAGAACTTGACATCGTTAGAAAATAATAAGTTAAATTAAGAAAATTAATAACTAGAAAGAAATACAAATCCAATATTTTATTCATACATAGAATCTTAATAAGCGGGGTTGGCGCGCGGAGCTTTCAGGGGACCCAGTCCCAGGAGTATATTAGGGTGTCCGTTATCTACCAAAATCAATTTTTTGTTCATTTGACCTTAATAAACTCTACGTTGCATTCAAAAATAAAAATCCAGGGCCTGAAAACCAAAAAATTTTAGAGTTCACATGTGCCACCAGACACATCTTGTTTTACCATGTAAATAGTATAGGATTTTTTAATTTCATCCTTGTTTGATTTTTTTGGCCACTTTAAATATTTTTCTAGATTTTTAAATCATACTATTAAATTACAAATCCCATGGACTTTATTAATTGATTTTTTCAGCTCAAAATAAGCAAGTTAAAAAAATTTGAATTTGGCCTTTAAAGCCTTCGAAGAACATATGATCTGATACACTAAATTTTTTCAACTTGCTTATTTTGAGCTGGAAAAAATCGAATAATATAGTCCAAGTGATATGTAATTCAATGGTATTTAATGGTGTTTCAAACAATCAAACAAGGCTAAAATTAAAAAATCCTCTGCTATTTATATGGTGAAAAAAGATGTTTCTGGTGGCATATGTTAACTCTTAAATTTTTTGGCTTTCAGGCAATGGATTCTCATTTTTGGATACAATAAAGAGTTTGAAAAGGGTAGATGACCAAAAAATTAATTTTGATAAGTAACAGACACCCTAAATTATATATATAATATCTAATAAAAAGTTAATAATCAGAAATACATCGACTTAAAAGATCTATAAATAATAGATCATTTTAAACAAACACTTATTTGAATAGAGACTTAAATACGCATTAACGAAATAATATTTATTTGATGTAAATTGTATGTATTAATTGCGTACTAAGAAAAATCTAATCAAATAGATTTGTATCCGATCTGGATAAAAATTTTCAAATACTTAATGAATATTTCTGCGATTATTATAGATAATTATGTCATGCGTATATCTTAGCATTTTTTAAATAATATTCTTGCTTATATTGTGAGTATATATTATTTCTTGATTTTCATTTATATATAAATATTAATTAAACTCTTAACATTGTAATACATCATTTAACTAACACTTATTTGAGTTAAAAGACTGGTTGTTTGACTTGAATAGAAATTTATCCTAGAAATGATAAATTTGTATTCATAACTAAATAAGCATTTATTTTAATATTTTATATGATATTTATGTATTATCTTACATTTTACTATTATTATAATTATTTTTATTATTATAGCTATTGGAACTGACGAAATATTTATTCAAAGTTAGAATGTAGGTATCTTATAATTATTTAAGTGAATTATTTAGTTATACATGTATATAAGATGTTATATTCGTTATCATTCAAATCATTGTTATTGTTATCGATGGATTTTCGGCTGAGGAAGACAGCTGTCCCGAGTCTTCCTACCTATAAAAATGTTCTTCTTACCTGATTGCTACTCTCTTCCTCTCTCTCTCTCTCTCTCTCTCTCTCTCTCTCTCTTTCTCTATATCTCCAAATGGGAGTTCCGGCCACTGTATCTCGTTCGCTCGAGATGGCGAGCGTGTGCTAAAAAATAGGGAAATTCGGGAAAACGACACTAATCAAAAACTTACTTTGTCAATTAAAAGTTGAGACCTGGAGGCTCTTTTTATTCTTAAAAATGACAACAAGATTAAAATAATTATGCTCATTAACTTAGACGATCTGTTCGTGTTTATGTGTTCCTACCCGACCAGCGTCTCCGCAAAGTCCCACGCTCACGATCACCTCCCTTCCGGTGCTCAATCGACTTATGCTTACGTTAAGAAGATCTCCATGCAGCCCTTGGCTAGATGGCGAACGGCTACGGCTACTGGGCTGCTTGTTGCGGTTCTTTCCATGATTTTCCCATCGCTTCTGCGTTCACGATTTCCCGTCCCTGATGGCACGCTATTCGGCTCTTCCCTCGTGTTCTCGTCCGAAGCTTCCCGGTTGGCACTGCGAGTCATGGGCTCGGCTTGGCTCTGCAAGGACTTCGGTGGGCAGATCTGACGCAACTCCGTAGCTAGACTTGGGTTGCGTGGAGTGTGCTAGCAAACGTGTCAGAACACTGATCCCACGTGCGTAGTGCAGCAGTAGCAGGCCACTTCGCTTACCTATGTTACGCCCCCCTCGTCGATGCTGCTACACTCTCCGGCACGTACTACTCGGCTCGGCTCAGCAAGGCTCGTGTATCTCATACATACATGTACACATACAAACACTCTTCTCTCTCTCTCTCTCTACTCTTTTTCTATGCTAATCTCCTCTATATTTATTCTACTGTACTTTACCTATATAGATACCTGCTTCCAATCTACCTGCTTATCCTCTCGCTTTTCCTCCTATACATATACTCTATCTCTAGCTGTCCTCAAGTGCTGGTACGCACGTAGGCCATCGTCATCGTCCTGTGCTCGGTACTTGGCGTTTTTCTCTCCCCCCGCACATGTACCAAAAAGAAGACAGAGAACACATACATATACTTTACACACATATGTATAGGTCTGGAGAAAGAGAGAAAGACAGCCGGTTCGAGGTGCAAAATTGTTCCTGTAGGACCTATGGTAATCTCGTCACAATTATTCGCAAGCAGAGAACATAATTAATGATGAAAAAATCTAATGTCTCCTGGAATCGAATCCGGTTTTCCCGCGTGGAAAGCTGACATATAGACCACTAAGATAAAGCCTGTTATGCTTCCCTGATGTAAAATACTAGTATAAATGGTCATACAGTCCTTTCACGTAAATATTTATTCCAATCTGATACATCTTTACCAAATGTCTTTTTTGTATTTACCGTTTTTTTTTTTTTTATCTGCAATGTACTTGTTTTACATTTTTAATTAAAATTTCTTTTAATTAAATGAAAAAACCTTTGGCCTTTATCACTTATTACAATTGCAAATGATTCTGGACATCATTGGATTCAGTATATTTATTAAAGTCACTTTATACTAAATAAATTTAAAATACAATATGTTCTTTTCATTAATTAAATTTAGAATTTTATTACAAATTACAAGGACTGATGACTTATTTAAAACCAATATTGATATAAAATGCATCCTAAATATAGTATGTTGTTTGCTTTTATTCAATTTATTTGTTATTATAATATTAAATAGTGATTTCTCAAACTGATAAGATTTCTATGATTACTTGCTTTAAAATGAAATAAATATATGACGAAATTATCATTATTCTCAAAGAAAAAGTATCAATCAACTTTTTTTAAGTTATGTGATAATTCAGATCATTATAAGTATCAATAAATCTTCTGTCCAGCAAAGGGGTCTGACATCCCGTGAATATTTTCAATCGAACGAGAAGACTGTAATTTTTTTTTTGGCCTTTATATAATATAGAGGTTGAACTTCACTATCATTCAATACATATTTAATATTTATTAAAAGTTCTATTTTTGAAATTGCTAAATACCTAAATACGAAGGTCATTGTATAAATGATCTTTACCTTATGAAAAATTTTGATTACAAACAAATAATAAATAATAATTTATTACTTGAGCATTTAATTTTATTGGATAAAGACAACATTCCTTCAACATTTACGAAATCAATGCCTCTTTACTTGAATAAATATCTGAATCGAGCGTGCGTTCGATAAAAATTTTTTTAATTACAATATTTATATGAAATTAAATAAATCGATGTAGGTTTTCTGTTTAGGATGATAAAAAAAACTGTTCTATTACCTGGAACTCAATTTATTTTTGGATAGAAATGGAAATAACATCTCTATTACTACTACGAGCTTGTCAATCTTGATTCTCGCTTCATTACCACTTATTTAACATTTGAATGGAATTTTTTACTTCAAATTCATTAAGTGCTTAAAGTATCATCTAACTACTTCTTTTCGATTATCATACTTTTCTTAATACGATGTCAATACCAGATAAAATACAATATTTAAGTTTCATTTCAAAAATTATAAATTGTCACAAGAAAAAAAGTTCGCTAGTTAAAAAAACATAGAATCATTCGACTTTCATTTGTTTAAACTGTAAAAACGGATGCATGATTCACATAAATATGTGTTCCATAAAAAGAAACTATTGTCTAACTGTACTATGAATAAGTTGATTTAACCTCAACTTGTAACTATATTATATATTTTGTAAGATTATCAGACCATACTTCTTTAAAAATAAAATATAACATTCAACATTATTCGTATTAGGTCAAGAAATGATGAACTAAAAAAATGTATCTATATCTTTCTCATAAATATCAGATCAACTAAATACTCATTGATAGTAAAATAAAGCAATAATTTTAGGTGTAACAAATATTTGCATAGAATGTAATAAATAAGACGATTTAATCCGAAATAATTTAATTTCCTTTTATATGAAAGCTTGAAATCAATGAGGATAAGTTGCTCATATCAAATAAATATTTATCGACATTGGTGGAATAAGTAGTAAAGTGGAGGAGAATTTCTTCGAATTGATTAAATTTATACTTGTTGTTACTAGAACTAATTTTATAAATGTCATGTGAATTTTTTTTGATTCCTTTACATCATATATAAAATAGTTAAAAAAATTTTTAAATACAACTTAAATGTATTATTTTATTAGAATGAATAATATGAAATACTTACATAAATTTTAAAAGAAAAAATAAATAATTACCAGAAATAGTCTTCTTTTCTTCAAAGTAAGTTTATATTTATGTGATAGCAAAAATAACTTTATTATCATAAAAAAGTAGTCATTCTGATATTATCAGTAAATTATTTCATCTGCTTAAATAGGTACACAGTCTAACAAACAAATGCTCTATTTAAATTCAAATAAATTATAAATTTATTAATAGAATGTTTATGCTTTATTGATGTAAAAATAAGTTGAATTTAAATCAATTACATTTTTTTTATATTACTCAAAAAATTTGTGTATCTTATGAATACAGTATTGGAAGATAAGAACAGTAATTATCAGTAAAATCAAATAAGTTATTACCAGAAATAGTTCTTTTTATTATTAAACAATAAATTTCGATTCCCATACAAAAGTGATACTTCTGCAAGCATGAAAAGAACTTTGTATTTTTTCCAGCAAGAGCAATATTAGACTTATTATTTATTTTCATACAATTAAAAAAAAAATTGTATGAATAGAGTACGTGATTTATTGACACGCACACAGTAAATAGTATAATAGTATGAAGTCTCGACTTTATCAGAAAAAATCTAACAAATTTTGTTTTTAATACAAATCAAGTGAATATTTACCATGACAGCGTACTTTTTTACTCGAGTCAACAAACATTGAACTAATATTTTATTGCAGATAAGTTTTTATGTAGCAAACATGTATAATCTAGTACACGTTTTAAAACATCTTTTTTTTTTGGTTGTATACAAATTATTGATTAGTTCAATGTTGCACTTGATCAAATAAATTAAATGTATTTCTCACATATGCGGAAGTATTACTTTTTTATATGCATACATATTGATTGTATTATAACGGAATAAACTGTTTCTGGTAAACATTTATGTGATTTACTAATTACAGCTGTTTAATTCTTTAATTCTGTATTTAGATAATACCAAAAATTTTGGGTAATACAAATAAATATTTTACTTACATAAATCTAATTTTTTTTTGTAAATAGTATGGATAAATATAATTTTTCCATTAAATAAATATACATTTACTATGATAAAAGATCACTATTTCTAGTAAATATTTATTTTAAGGAAACTGGATCTTAATTTTCCATATTAATCATTCTAATTGAATAATACATTTTTTTTGTGTTTTAAAAAAAAAGTTATCTGTTTATCATATGATATGTGTAAATAAACAAAATGATAACGTGACATGTATGAAGTAAGTATTTGTGATAACAAATATAAGTGTAATCATTTCGAAGAAATTTTCTTCATCTTTACTACTTACCACACCAAAGAAATGAATATTTATTTGATGCAAGCAATTAATCTTCATTGATTTTAAGCTTTTATACAAACAGAAATGAAATGATTCGTAATTTATTTGTCTCATTTGTTGCATTCTAAAAAAAAAATTATTTTCTTTAAATTATATTTTTTCAATATTAATGAATAATCAGTTGATCTAATATTCATTAGAAAGAAGTATGTATTTTTTTTTTCTTATAGTATTTCTTGATTTAGGAAGGTTCTTCCATGAAATGATTGTGAATAGAATGAAATACAACTTTGAGGGATTGCTTATTGAGTAACTAAGCTATTTGAGTTAAAATTTGAGTTGCGGTTCACGAACAAAAACGCGAAAAAAATCTTGTTAAAATTTGCGATTATCATATGAGCTCTTGTGGAGCGCTGTATATTTTTCACGTTTATTACAAAAATTAGTTTACTTTTACTGAACAAAGTGAAATAAGAAACTAACGGAAGAAAGCTTATGTAATTCTGAACTGACTGACATCTTGAAATGTATAGGTACACGGACTTAATCCAAATATATCGATAGAAACGCAGCACACATTGTCATTTCCTATGTTAAAAGCATCGACTGCAGATATTTCAAGATTAAAGGCAATTTTTTAAAACCATCCCTACAAACTTTTTATTGAGTATCATGATCCTAAATTTTGTGTGAGTACTTCAAATTATTCAACGAACAATATTCACTAATAATTGTTTAGATTTTAGCTGTTTTCATTAAAATCCATTTGATAGTCGCACATTTGACTCTGGAGTCATAAAAGGACTACCTTAAGATAAATACTTTAGAACATAATATTATAATTTTGAAGTAGTATTGTCTATTAATCTTACAGTAGGTTCTTATATCGACTAAAGATAATCTAGTAAGAATTTGAGGTTTTTTCAACTAGATCGTACCGCAGACTAAAGTATAGTTTATTCGTATTGAACACATTTTTGTTTATCATGCACCAATGTATTCAGTTAAAACAAAGAAAATCAAAATAAATTTATTTACTTAAATTAGTGAATTTTTTTTCAGTACATATATATTAGTCTTGGAATACGTATGGAATTTCTTTATCTCTATTTAAGTTCACCAAAACAAAGATGAGATAATAACGTGTCCATACACCACGTCAGAAAATTATTTCTGATGCAACTATTATAGGTAACAGGTATAACAATAAGACGATAAAATATAATCATATTCCTACCTCCAGAGCAGGAGTATTAAGTAGAGTGTGCGTTGACTGGGTAACGTCAGCCGCATGAAGACTGTTGTGAAATGGATTGTCCTTGACGTAGTGATCCTCAAGAGTCATTATAAAGGTGACAAAGGTTTTCGATGGGATCATGATAAGCTTAAGCAAGTCTCTGCTGTGGAAGGCCGTATAGGCGATGCACGTTAGTGGCCGGTTGTTACTAAACTCGCCTATCCTGAAAATATCTATGCCCCACTTATCGATATCACTGAGAAGCTGCAAAAAAAACATTGTTGTGTCTTTAATTTTGATAGTCGTATTAACTCTCTTATGATATGACTTAAGGCGGCTCAAAATGCCTCCATACAAAAAACCTTAAATTTACTAAATACGCTGGAACAATAGAATAATATTGTATGATGCTTTGAATTCAAGATGGTATTAGAAAATTAAGAATTGACGATCAACGTTTAAAGAAATCGTAGTTTTTAATTTGTACAATGGACACAGGTCTTAAAAGATCAGTTACATAATTAGAATCATAATCAAACAACTAGCATTAAAAAATGATTATATAAGCACCTGTAAACAAACTATAATAATTTATATTTTAGCTCCTAGAATACAACAGTGTCGAAAATCATCGAAAAAAATTCGAAATATTTCATATTTTAGTGTGTTGAACTATAACTGTAGATTTTTAGACCTTAAAATTAGGTCGGAAAAATTATACAAGCAATTTTATAACAACGCATCGTGTCGCGTAAAATGGCAAGTCAACAGTAGCTGACGTTCTTCGTCTATTTGACATATGGCGGTAAGCTGCGTGTCTAGTTTGCTCTAAGATCTTTGAAAAAGTTGTGTTTACCTATGTTTTTCTTGATACTATAGAAAAGATTACTGTCCCAACTATAAGTCTTTGGTTTTTTGATAACCTAGCTTATTATGTCGTAATGAAAATCAGCCACAAAAACATTTAAAAAAAAAAACGAAAAAAATCAACTATAAAAACAACGGGGACGAATTTTGAACCTTCCATATTGCCTATGTTTAAAATCCAAATGGACCATCTCTTTCCGAAATTTCGCATGTTTACCTATGCTATAATTTTGAGTACTGGTTCGCAGTAATGTATTTATTACTGCTTATCTGTTGGAGTACTGTGGCTCAATTTTAAAATATGTGCAGAGCCTCTTTAATACAAAAATAATTCCTATATTAACTCTTCACTAACATAAGTGTCGATGGTTCACATCTTCCTGCCATCCTGCAACGGTTCCTTTTTTCCATTTCTGTATCTCTCAATCATAACTGATGTGATTTTCTGATTTACAAAAAAAATTTGCTATTAAGGTGATGGTTACATTGCAATAAAAATGCAAAATATTTCATCTTGACAGTAAATTCTGAGGGAGACAATCGTTATTAGCAGCGTGCAAAAAATCTTACAAACAAAAACTCCGAAATTCTCTAGTGGAGTGACTTTCTTAAATCCACGTTAACTTAATGTGATGACTTGAAGAGAAAAATTTTAAAATTGATACTACTTTTTCAGAATAAAAAGATCTTGTTCTTCACATCACTTGAATTGTCATAAATGACGATGGAAATAATTGGCTACTTTCACCATTTACAAATTAAGATGGCTTCAAAAAAAAAATATTAACGGCATAAGCAATTAATTTCGTGAGTATCCACATAATATGTGGAGAAAATTTTATTTAATATACAAAATTAAGAGAAAACCTAGGTTTTCTAGGGGTGATCGAACGAAAAGTTATGATTAGCCACATGCAGGGATTAAGGGGTAAAAAAAAGGTCAAAAGAAAAACCACGGTGTTAAAGGTAGTTGGTCCAAAAATTAACCTTCAAAGGAAGTGTCATAAAATCTGAGCATCACTTCATAATATTGTCATACATTATTAGTTAAAATCATGCAAAGTCTACCCGTATCGTTTTAAAGATATGTAACTTCCAAGTTACACATTTTAACACGTAAAGTATAAGAAAACTGCATGAAAAACAGACGTTGTAATAAATTTAAAAAAAGCAGCTTAAAAAATTTTTTTTAAAACTAATGCATCACTGCTAATACCTGTAAGAATAACATAATTAACTTTTAGATCGTTTAGTTGTGCAGTTTTTGAAATATTCTTATTTTAGTATAATTTACCATGCTTTTACTATATCTCAATAATGATAAAGTTGTTCTCAACTCTTTGGATTTTATAGATATTTTGAAATGTACTCATAATATCTGTAATTTCAAAGTCTTGCAGGACATTTTGGTGTTAAGGAGGCTCATCACCTTTTTTGAAAGTCGACCTATTGCACCCAGATTAAAATCCACGGTGAAATATGCCCTAACGAATATACAGTTAAAATTTCAGGGCATGTAACTGACCAAAATCAAACAAAAAATTTATTTAAAATTCGATCTTTTTACCTCTTTCCGGCTAAAAGTCGGGCCACATGCTACAAAAACTTAGATCAGGTAGATGAAATAATCCTCTCTCTAATGATATTGCGAAAGTCGAAGGTTGCTACGCGAAAAAAAAGATATGAAGTTTTGAAAGTCCAGACCGGAGGTTAACCTCATTTATGCAATACCTTAGTAAAAATCAACATTTCTTAATTACCTAGTTTTTGCAAGTTTTTTTGCTCATACATGATGGACGAAACATGATAAAAATCACTAACTGCACTTTAATTCGTTTATTTTACGTGAATATTACATTTATGGAAATCCCCAATCGTGCCTCTGCTTGATATGACACCATCGTGATGAGTTTCCTTAAGTCATTACTATGAAAATTATTGATTATTCGGTAAACCATGTATATTAAGAACCACTCCACTGACCAAACTACCGTAATGCACTGTTACCTGCGGCATATGTTAAGCCATCGTAAACAATGTCTTCGCGATTTGCTGCTTCCATGTTTTGCCAATATATCGCAAGCATATAGGGAAAGCATGGCTCATGGAAAGGCGTGCATGCAGTATATGTGCAATACATTGACTATTTTGGGAAAGAATAATTTTTTCCCACGATAATAGATTTCAAATATAATACATTTATTTTAGTTTCAGACATTTTTCATCTCAATTTTTGTTTGCAAGCCTTATTGCATTTATTGTTTAGTTAAGCATGAAAAAAGTAAATTTCCAGTGATTTGATTTAATTTAGTTAATGTTGCCAGATAAAGTTATATATTTTATGCATTTAAAAACATAGCAAAACATACCTATACGCGCTATGCTGTCAACAGATAATCGCTCAAGGGTACCTATACATATACATAATGTACAAAGTGTGCATTTGATGAAGTGAAAATTTGTTGTCAATTTGACCTCTTCATTCCTAGTTTTTTTTATCTATATCACGATTTTCAGAAGGAAAAAACGCATTGATAATTTTTCACGCCGAAAGATTAAAAAACTATAATTGATGTGACCCGGTACTGTAGACCATATGCATGCCCAATGTGGTATGAATGATAAAATGGTACTTAATTCTTTACTTAAGTTAACGACTTTAATACACTTCTTCTTTTACTAACAAAAATATGTGTTTTGAAATGGCTTGTGGTAGAGTCCCCGTCCCAATAAGTATCGCCTGTGATTGCCACGTAGTTGGACGTGTTTTGAACACGAAAACAAGAGTCACATAAAGTCGTCGAATCGTGCAAACAACCTTTCTCTGGAAAATGTCCACACTTGTATAAAAAGACACGTGTCAGAGTCGTGTGTCACTAGTCGCTTCAACGCGTCAAACACGTGAAACAATAAAAAGCGAAAAAAAAAAAAAAAAAAAATAAAAATTAAAAAAAAAAATTTAAATAAAAAAAGAAAAAAAAAAAAAAAAAAAAAAAATAAAAAAAAAAAAAAAAAAAAAAAAAAAAAAAAAAAAAAAAAAAAAACACATAATAATGTAACGGAAAGTTATCCATACAGAAAAAATTACAAGTTTTTTCTTCTCCAAGTAGGAGAAAAATTCAAAATATATTTAAATTTATATTCAAATTTAGATTTATATTTAAACACCAATAATACTTTTGTCGACTGTAAATGTTGAAACAAGAAAAATATTTACATCGGTCTTACAGTCACATTAATAAATAAACATTAATATTATTTTTAATTTGCCGAATGTGTGTGTGTAATTTTTAAAATTACACCCACACATGTATACGCGTTGCTCCATACCAAGCAAGTTCAAAGCTTGTTGAAATTCGTACTTGGCGGCTTCACTTTAGAAGCTCGGAGCCAAAGGAAAAAAAGGAGAGGAATCAAAGGGAAGGAGAAGATTCGTTTCGTCC
>JAPYYV010005243.1:0-15633 GCA_030522625.1 Copidosoma aretas | reverse complement strand
CTAGGGCGCAAAGTACTTTCGCGGGCCCAAAGTGTGCCCACGGGCGCAAAATTGCACTTTGCACCCTCGGCAAGAAAAATAATATACGAGACTCGGGCATCAAAGTAAAACAAGCGCGCCCTTTGGGCGCTCAAGTTTTTACTTTCTGCCCTAGTGACGTAATGTACTATGGTGTATCAGGCTAGAACGTTTAGAGAGTCCTCATGAAAAATTGATATTAACTTCTCACTATAAATCCAGAAGTCACCAAAAAGTCGAATGATCAATCCAATATTATTTCGTGCAAATCACACAAAACTTTTGATTTGTAAACAAGAAATGGATTCTTAACACTTACAATGAATTACTTTTATATTTCGATCCAAAAATATTGTAACTTTCTTACGTATGCTTATCTTCACAGAACTCTCAAAGTTTGAAGAAATCGGAGACACAAAGAGAACAATAATATTGACAATACACGGATATAAACTATAGACAAATGCCACGTGAAGGCATCGTAGCTCTAAAATCGTGCTTTTTATATCAGACAACATTTTCTCAACTCGTCACGTAAATGCTCAGTCCTATTTTTACCCAAACAGGCAATAACTTGCGTTTGAGGGCTTGTGCTGGAGTACTTATTAATCAATATATATTTAAAAACTAGGTTATTTACAATGACCATAATTGTTTATTAGTCCTTGGGTATCTGTATTTATTCCAAAGACATTCTCTTATTTTTTCTTCTGTATCATATCTGTGTCTTTATGTCTCTATTATTTGTCATTATTTACGTGTCTTACTCCGTCTCTGTTTCGTAATTATGTTCACATATAAGTGACTATGTTTTTCTAAGTCCGTAATGACTTTACGAATTTGCTACTGTAATCTGAGATTTTTTTTTTATCTTTTTGTGTTGATGTTTTAGATTTGATGACTCTGCTTTTATGTTTATGAAATTTATTTCTATCCTCAAATATTATCCTCAAATGAGTTTTATTTGTATATCTGGCATGAGATTTTTGTCACAGCTCACTTTCGTTGTCTGTATGTATGTATCTCCTTTCTCTGTTCGTTTGTATCTATTTTTTGTATCTTTGTCTCTAGCCTTGTATAATCATGTATTGTAATTTTTAATTTGTTTTATTGATGTGTTTCTATCCATACATCTGTCCCTAGATATGTTTGATCTAATTATTTATTATTATCTTAGTCTAACTTTTCGTGTTATTTTTGTTTCTCTGTGACTTTACACTTTTCCATTGTCTTCCTGAGTCTTAATTTAGGTTTTTGTGTTTACAACTTGTTATTTTTTCATGTGCTTCGATCTTTGCATTTCTGCTACAGCATTTTTGTCTTGGTGCTAAAATCTCATAGTCTCTAACTATATGTCATAAAGTATTTATCCCTATGACTGTATATTTAATATCTGCGACTATTTCTTTTATCTCTTCTCATTCCAAAGCACTCTTACTTCTGTGTCTCTTTCTCTTGATGTCTGTCATTCTTTGAATCATCTTTGTGTTATTAAGTCTGTATCACTGCAATTATTTTTGTAGTCTTTTTCTACATTAGAATCTGTCTCTGGCTTTATTCAAGCCTATTTTGGTGTTAGTCTCTGTAGCAATACTTATCTCTTCAATTCGACAATTTTATACTTGTCTTTGTTACTATACAACCTCTACTTTGTATTTTTGTCTTTACTTTCCTGTACAATATACTACTGTTTGCACTTCTGCAAGAGAGTTCTTAGTTAGATAACTCTTTATAAATTAATATTCGAAGCTCAATCGATCGTAAGCCTCAGATCGTCTGCATTATTGATCATCAAAGAAGGCCAATCAATTTGAAAATTCTCACCTGATTCTTTGATGTTAAATTTATCGTGCTCGTCTTTCTCCTTACAGAAGCCAACTTTTTAATCCAGTCTAAAAATTTGCTCCTTAGCCTCGATGCAAAATGGCAATGGTGGTGAGGGAGCATTCAGCTGTCGATTGATCATCTCTCTTCATGTGCCGATGTACAGCTGTTTTTGGTACTTTATTAGGGGGTACTTTATTTGGACATTATTATGTATCCATATGATCTGGATTTTAAAGAAAAAAAATTGCTGTGATAGGCATATTTTCGAGTTTGTCGCTTGTTTTCTTATCACTTTAAGTTTTCCGTTCATGAAATATGTAATGGTTCGGATGAAGTGATATGATTTATGTAAAAAATAAAGGATTTAAAACAAAGATAATTTCTCTGTTGCGCTTGTAACTGTGGCTAGACTACTCAAATATACATTTTTTTTTATCACGTTCGAATGGTTGGAATTAAAAGTCGTATGTACCTGGTGTTAATACATTTTAAATTCAAAAGCTCCAACAATGTTGCAAATATGTCTTGACACCTTCATTGGCGTATATCGATCACGTAAAAGTCTCTGATCGAGACGTGACTGGCCTAACGATGAGGGAAAAGAGTCATGATTTCCGTTTTTATTACAATCCTGTAAAAAAAGGAAAAGAGATTGCAGGAAACCACGATTTTCCAAGATTTCCACTGCAGTTTCGAGAAGAGTAACATACTCCTAAGTTTTAATTGGAAAAATTCTTCTTGAGTAAGTGAAAATTCCCGTACCTTGTAATTGTTTCCTCCAACTCCTAATTTCATTACCACGGATGACGAAAAAAGAGGAGACTCTCATTTTGACGACAACCTCTTCACTCTTGTAAACAGTATACACACCTATACGCTTAATCACGAGTCCCTAAGACTTGAACTTTCCTGCCCTCGCCTTTTCCTTTTTTTCTGCCACTGAAAAAGCATCAGCATCCGTGCGAGTGTGAGGGCACGCGAGCAAAGATCTACTACTTAGGAGCCGAAACTTGTTGCACCGTGAAAGGTATGAAAAAGACTCGGGAAGTCTTGGACTTGCTGCATATGTTGTCTTTAATTGTTTACGTTGACTGTTTTTCAAATCAATGTAAGTCACAAAAACTTTTTTTCTACGATATATCTTTGTTGTTTCTATTTTTGTAATATTTCCGGTGATAAATTAAATTTATCTTACATTATGTACCAATATTATTATTTAAAGACAGTGTGTTCATACCTAACTTATTTTCACAGAAAAACTTGATAATATCATCGCAATGCGTTTTCGTAAGCCATGTTCTACAGCATGATAACACATCGTAACTCTATGCATTTGGAACTTGGGCGATATTTTTGAAAAAGAGTTCCATGGAGTAAGTGCATAGCAGGAAATCAATAAAATCTACGCCGCCAAAGGGTGACCGGCACAGTGAGCAGAGGGTAGGGGGTTAGTGCTCTATCACCGTCCTTTCGAGTTGTGTGCTAGAAGTTTGAGAGATTGAAAACTGAATTTATTAATTCCAATTTATTATCATGGAAATTGTTCATCCGAGCCCGCAACCAACGGGCGTCGTTCTTCGAGAAACTTTAATCGTTTCATGGGCGAGAGGCATCGCACTCATGATTGACCATTACCTTTTTTATTTTTTTATTTATCTTTCAGTTACTCTTTTTGGTACACATGATTTTCCTGAAGAAAAGAGTTTAGTATTTTGTGGACGATAACGAATTCCTTAGTACTGTGCTAAACTTTTCATTTGGTCCCTAAGAAATGTATAAATGATCGTTGATGTTAATGGGAATGGTGCTTTGGTGCGTACTTTTACTGACACCTGGAAAAAAAAGGCTCTGAGTTGATCCTATTTCTTCTAGAGATCCAAGTTTACCTATTTTTTCCGTAATAGACTCCTTTTTTCCAAGAGATTCGAGTAGAAGATTTTAAGTATGCCTAAATTCGCTTGTTGAATCAAGTGAGATCTTTTTATACAGCAAAGCTACACGCATTGTTCTTCTAAAGAACAATTTATTAAAATTTTGCTTCACTTGTAAGAAAAAGATAAGAATGCTGGATTTTTAGCTGAACAAATAAATTCACTCAATATTTGTACTTAATGATGAATGAAAAAGTGTTTTCTGAAAGAGTTTAAATACGTATATTAACGTATTTCTTTGCTGTCGCACAAAAAGCGATGACGTCGACCGATGTTTCTCGATTTGTCCATGATATTTTGGACGTAGCAGCAACAGCAATTACTCAACCGGTACTACATAGCCTAGAATAGATTGCTTTGCCGTGACATTACCATGGGAATGCCATTTGTTGTCCCTACCTCACTTATTTGGCCTCTTACGTGATTCGCAAACGTATAAAATACACATGTATGGATGTGCAGTTCAATATCTTCCCTCCTCTGTATCTTTTTCTTATCTGCATTGGATGTAACAATGTCGTTGACTGGGAAGTATATTGGAGTTACGTACGTTGCACAGTTGCTTATGCAGATATACTATTTCTTGAGTAATACGTACTAGCAAATAGGCGTGGATACGCCATTTGTATAACCCATATGGAAACATAACTGTATGCAGATGATAAAGATTCGTGTGGTGGAAATTTCCACTTCAACTTTTGCGTACGATAAGTTAGGGAGCTGAAGGTATTTTTTTATTACGTGGTACTTGAACGAATGGGCACATTGAACGAAAATTTCTTGTGAATGCTATGCGATCTTATAGGTGTATTACACTAATGCTGAGGGAAAAACATACGCTCGTATTATCAAGCAAATAAATGAAGTAAATAGTATATATTTCAATTATTTAAAAGAGAGACGAGAAGAGGCACTCGCCAAAGGGAAGGAAAGGTGTTCGGAAAATATATTTTTGTAGGAGAAAATGAAACAAGAAAGCATGAGCGAGAGGATGACAATACAAAAACGGTGAAAGAGAGTAAGTTAAAAATAATCGACACCAATTCATAGTTATTAAAAGTAAATTGGAAAACGACAGACTCTGCGATTTTCTTGGTTAATTATTTAGTCGTGTTGAGAATGAATTCGTATCCGGCTCTTAATGCGCGTACGGTAATGGGCTGTTTTTGGAGCGGGAGAGCAGAGCGCTCAGAAGCAGAAGTTTGACCGAAACAAGCGGTCCTTTTTTTTTGATTAAACATCGTTTTTACAGCAACATATTTATTTACTTTCTTTTTGTCTTTCCTTATCGTTTTTTCGCTTTAAACTTCACTCTTCTTGACAGCTGCGAGCGTAAGAAGCGTTTTTGTACGGCGAGCGAGCAATAACATAAAAAAGCCTGATTTTATTTAACACCACTGAACAGAGTTTCGTTCTTCAAAATTAATATCTAAAAGTTTTTTTGAGCACGAAACAAGAGACGTTGATTTGCTTCTGAAAAATCAACAAAAGACTAGTCGATAGTGCATGCCCGATCCTTAAGATGATCACAGTGTGAAGCAATTCACACTCGTCGTGATACACAATCAAGTACGTCCATTACCACTATCGTTTATTTCCCCTAGACCACCACGGTGCTTTATCTTTTTCTCAATAATGACGTGTCTAAAATTGAAATTTATAATCCATCCCTGGATAAGAGCTGCACTACTGCACTTTGATGCAACTTTTCATGCAAATCGCATGCAACTTAATTTTGTTTGATTAGAGTTTTTTTGTTCGTTTTGTTCGGAAGATTATCGTTTTAACGAGGGATTATTTTCATCCACGAGAAATTGAGCATTATGAATGATTGCACCATCATCCTATTTCTATCAATTGATCAAATGACGGGCATCTTAACAAAAGAACCAAAATAATCCTAATAAATTATCTGCCTTGAGATAATGAGCCTTGCAGACAATCCCTGATTTTGCACATTCACTATCGTTTAATTGAACCAAAGAAAAAAATGTATTCACTCTTTCGTAACCCTTTTTTTGCTTATCATCCACAGTTCCGATCGATCACACATAAACATGTATGCATACATGGAACACTCGATGGTCGCTCCAAGTGAGCCACTATCAAGCCAAGAGATCCACTACTAGAAGCAGTGATGGAGTATCAGTGCAGTCATGTACTATACGTGTATATACATATGGGGTACTCGAGCCGTCGATAATTCGATTTCGCAACAATGCAGCCCCTCTACCTGGTACAATGATCCGATTAACATCGTTGGAGGGGTGTGATAGTGAGGAGAGGATTGGAAGAAAATTTTCATGGACAGGGTCATGGAGTTTATCATATTATTTTTTAAGGAAAGAGTTTTTTGAGTAAGCAATAAAGAGTGCGTTGAAAGGGTTTTTCAACGAGTTTTCTCAATTTTTAATCCCTATTACGAATAATATAATTTAGTATTTATTATCCTAAACTCAAAAAAACCGTATAGTGCCATCCCCAAAGACCACTTAAGTACAGGACATAAGTGAAGTATCCATTTGCACTTTATTTTTCGACTGTATTATCTGTCAGACTAATTTTTTTCATCTTTATCGACTATATTAGTGATATCTTTCAGACTAATTTTTTTCTTCTTCAAAGTCCCAATCCAATCTCAAAACATTTTTGTTAACGGCACAGCTAGAGCATATAAATTTATTATTTACTCAAAAGCTTATAAATTATTCACTTGGTTGGACTGTTGACTATGATGCCTTACGACGAATACTCCTTAACGAAACTGTCCTCCAAGTAAGCCTTTCAACCTCATGTTCTCCTAAGCTTACCTAACCTAAAAATTCGGATTGCAATCAATACATCTATCTTACTGCGTACATAGCCTACATTTTAAGCATTGTAATTTTTTAACTCAAATTATTCGACTCGAGTTTCTCCGGCCAAGATATGTCCACTCCATAACCTATAAATCTCATGTTTGAAGTCTCATTAGTACATGTAGGTGTTTATTGGATCTAATTTTCAAAGTCCAAAAGTTAAACTAGCGTGTGTATGTGCTGAAGCTTGAAGCTTCATTATTTAATTGCCCCAGCGCCGGCGCGGGCGTGGACGAGACCACGGAGTCACGCAAATCTCAAATTAGCAGTAGGTGCATAAGCAATTCTCTCTCCCTCTTTTTTCTTTTTTTTTTGCTCCTTTTTTCTGCTTGAATAAATTCACTGGCTGAAAAAAATGTAACGTCTCAGTGCATCAAAGTATCTACAAGTTGGGAGATAGCGATGGTTCGTATGTGTTTAACATGTGCACGGAACTAATTTCGTAGCTGTTTATTATTTTTTCTTTGCTTTACACCCATGTTTTCATGTGCGCACGAGAATATCAATGTAAATAGTAACTGTAGATGTAGAAAAAAGATATTAAATATCGCGCACGTGTTTGTGCGGGATGGAGTTATGACGATATGATGTAAAAAAAGGTTTTTCCCCCGCGATACTCTTAATTTTTCCTGAACAAAGTATTGCTGCGCATATATCGACAAAACAATCGTTCTTCTTCATAACGCTTGTCATTTTATCACCCACGTACAATTTTTACTTTTACAGCAACATACGCATTCTACAACAGAATTCTACATGGTTTTAACACTCGAATATATACTTATTCTATCCGGAACACTTTAGACAGAGTGCCATGGTATCGAGATATTTCTAACTTGGTTCATCAAATAAGTTAGTAGATTGAGTACATCATCTCTATGCATACATAAGAGTTGGAACCAACTGTCTCCGGACAGAAACTAGATGCTTAGGGGCACATCGCCAGGGAATCGCTAGAATTTACTTCTCCAACGAAGGAGTACAATGTCGTGGCCGTATCGTTTTTGGAGGACTTTTTTAGGATAAACACTTGTACAAAAACCACGCAGTCAATACAAGTATTACATCGCTATTGATTCACATACATATCAATGAAAGTGTCCTCAATTTTACATTACATTACAGATCAGGTCAAAGGGAGGCAAACTCATTTGTCGAAGTGACGACAGGTACAGAAAGAAAAGTAGGTGGACAATAATTTTCCTCAAACCCGTAACAAACTTAAATCACTCTGTAAGCCCTTCCATTGCTCGCTTTACATAACAGTAAAAAATGCTCGCTGACCGAGCGAAACAAAAGCTCTTCAAAGCTCTCTCAAAATATCCCCCGAGCAGCAACAACTCACGCGTTAATCACGATAAATCAAGAGAGCGGAAGAGCGAAGCACCCACAGTCTCTAGAATTCATCATCGGTGTGAAGCCATAACGAGCGCTTACCGCAACATCAGCGTAAACAGCCGCGAGAGAGATAGGCCACTTTCCATAATTTCAAGCGGCGGCGCAGAGAGGGAGGAAACTTCTTATCCAGCGGCCAGGTGTAATCAGGCCGAAAGCTGCCTGTGGTGGAATAATATGTATACTTGAAATGCACATCGGCCAGGGACGAGGGGAAATGGAGCTTGGGAGCGACGATTTTTCTTCCTGGCGTAAGAGTGCGAGGAAAAACAAAAAAACAAAGTGGAACGAAATATTTGGGGAAAAGTCGTCGAGTGAGATTGCGGCGGGCACGAGAGTTTAATTAAAAGTCTTGAGGAGCAACCGAGGGTGAGAATCTGGGATTGCATTCTTTTGAAAATTAGAGTGGCTCAGGAGCATATAAGTCTGCATGCATCTTCCCTGTGTGGTCGGAGAATCTTGGGAATGTTACGAATAGTTTCGAAAGAATATCTTCGAGCAGTTGACTTTGGTCTTCTTCATTATAATGATGCAATGCATATATAATGTAGGTAACTACAATTTTTTCGCTTTGTTAAGTGTATATTTCTAATCTATATGCGCTGAAATTACATATTTGTGAAAGTGCATCGTTGCTTGACTGATGAACTCGCTGATGAAGCATGTGGTATACTAAATTTGATTACATTTTCGTCGGAGACATCGATCCATTACTATTTGTTTCTATTTTGTTATCGTGATTTAGTCATACATCTGTGTCTGCTAAATAAATTTTACGTGGCTTTCGTATTGATATGATGTTGGGACTGAAACGTGATATTTAACTGAAAAATATATGGATCTGGTTTTACAAACAATTTTTAACAAACTTTCAAAATGTAGCTATCAGAAATATTCATAACGAATAAAAGCTATGAAAAAGTCAATAAACAAAGAATCCAAACTAATAGTTCACCATTCCAGCACGTATTCTCAAAGATTTCGGACATTTCCCTAAAGTTTCTCTATAAGTTTATAAGCTTAACATTCATATGAATTTCATAAAACTTCGTTGGCTTCTTGCAAAAAATCATCAAACAAATCGGGCACACTTAAGTCAAGAGAAACAAATACATACAAACATCTACGTATTTACACCCATCATACCGAAGCAGAGGTATCGCATTACTGGTGCATTAATTAGAATATCTGAAACGTTTCTCATATCATAATGAAAGGATGCTACGTTGAGATCCATAGAGGCCAAAATACGTCCGAGTAATGAAAATTCATCAAAAGCTGGCTCATACAGGCGTTTGTTTGCATAGATACGCACTCCAATAGAGGCTCGCACCCATCTCACCCCTCTTTTCAATTAGATCAGCAAAGCTGCGAGTCCCGACTTCTCCCCTTTCGCATCCTTTGCTATCACTAAAAGCACGTGGCCAAGCAGAGGGTGTAAGTACATTTATTTAGTACATGGTACAATATACACAATGTGTATATCTTCATTTTGTACACACCTCGTGGTGGTCCTTTGTTTTTTCGCGGTCAAGGCTATATGTGTTTCATTTGCGTTTATGTTTTCTTTCACTTAGTAAACAGGACATTTTTTTACGACAAGTATCAACAGGAACATTTATGTAAATTGGATATAAACAAAGACATGTCATATATCTGGAGTACGTGGGGCTCCATGACATCGTACTGTCTGGAACTCTCTATATTCTTAATCGTCTACCAAAAGTACCATTATACATTATACGAAACCCTTTGCTCAATTTACCAATCCAAACGTATTCTGGCCTACTTCACGATATTTTCCCTCTTTCATTTTTCCTTTTTCTTTGATTTCTCAGAATTTAAAAGCTACCTTTGATTTGACATCTCGTGCACGCGCAGGATTTGAAACTTTTCCCGAGGGCCGTGCTGATTTTAATTAAATCCCGCCAGACGTGCCGCGGCCTGCGTAGGGAAATCAAGGGTCGCTCCTTTGACTGTTCCCTCGGCTTGACCGCTCCCTCATGTGGGGTTTACCATGCGCACGAATTCTTCTCAGCACCCGATATCTATGTGGCTTTTGTTGTATTATCTTATATTTGTTTACCGACTACTTCCTTCATCATTGAAAAATTTCTCGCTCCAACCAACTTGAAATTATTGCAAATTCAGTGTCTTAGTGGAGAATGTGTGTTTCTAGAATTTGATTAAAATTTGTAATTAAATTGTTCCATGGTACAATAAAATTTTGCTTACCTGTGTCTCTTATGTCAGATAAATTAATAATTGTAGCTTTACATTGAGCTCATCCCTACAGAGGCATAAAATTTTGAGATGCCACAAGACATCTGTCCTACCACGAGATGCGCTAATCAAAACTTGTACTTACAACATTTCGAAGATACTTTCAAAGAATACAGCGCCTGAAGAATTGTTCCATCGCGTCGCTCGGGAGTCTTGTCATCGTACCACAACAACTACTTCTTACTTCAGCAAATCGTCAACGTTCCTTAATCTCATCCCCGCAGTTTTCCACAACAAAGATGAAAAGCAGAGATGACAATGGTTTTCGCCGTATAATTGGAAGACAGTCGAGGGAGACACCAACTTTCTGTGGCGCAGCGCGAGGCGCAGCATGCAATAGACGGTCCTCAAAACTGTTCTGTAAGTCGAAGGAGAAGAGCCACGAATACCAAGGCCAGCTCTGAACATCCAAGTACAAACATTAATATGTAGCGGCTTTGCATGCGGGCACGAACACTTCAAAGTTTCAGGTATACGAGGGGAAGGTTTATAGGCTTATTACTGCTGGTGCTTGTTCGCTAACGCGCTGTCTCACGTACTGCTATTTTGCCATATATGTCAAAGTAGAAAAAGCAGTGAGGTCTTTCTCGAGGATAGTCCTAATAAGCCTCTTTTCGAGTTTGGACACTCAGGGCTTTGCCAATACATTTCTGGTATCCCCCTTTTCTATTAAAGGTGAGGCATCTAAAGGCAATGTAAGAGATCGTCATTTCCATCAAAAAGTTTACAGCGTCTTATGTACAAGAATTAATTTATTGACGTGATTTACAGTATCAACAGAATAAAATATTAATAGCAAATTTAAATCGTCAAAATAAACTTTGAAATAGTTTGGTTTTTGCTGTACTTGTCATACATCGTTAACTCAATAAATACACCCCAAAGACGTTATTTTCTTCTTCACTAACAGTTTCGTTGTATTATCATGATTCATTGACGTTGGTTTGTCGGGTTGATTTTGGAGATTAAATTCAAATTTACTAGTTTTGATGTATTTCATTTGCCATAATCATATGCTTTTTCATTTTATTATTACTGTTTTTACTATGTTTTTGATCATTATATTAAATTTGCGAATTTCACTTAAAGAAAAAATGTAATGCATTTTTAATTATTTTAACGAAAAATAAAAATTTAGCACAAATATGATAGGTGAAATAAAAATGTTTACAATTATAGCGTGGGAGTGCACTGTTGGATGATCTAAAGCTCCCATACATTTCTAGATTCCGTGTGTATATACATATGCGTAGTCTCCTTCCGCATTATAAACAGAAGCCTCGTGAAGCTTTCAGGAATAAGCCTCACGTACGTATCCTCACAGTCTAGTGCGGAAAACAACAATCCCATTAAACGGTTTATACGTATACATGCGTGTGTGCGAAGGCTCAGGTTGAGTACGATTTCGGGATATTGTGTTATCTCTACTGGGGTGTAAGTACTGGGTCACGTGAATGCAGTTCAAGTATAGTGCACTGCAGTGCTGTATAAGTTTTACAGGAAGCCAATCTTTCAGGGTGCAATCGGCACTAGGAGGGGCCACTTTTATTGTGCACCGGTGGAGTAGAGTTTTTATTCGAAAGAAGATATCCCGAGCATGATTCCCAAGTTCAAAAGGGTAAATAGCTAGATCGAGTCCTTGCATTATTTTTCCTCTTTACAAATTCCTTTATCACCAGCATATTTGCCCAGCCTTTCTTTTTCAGTCTTCATCGGGCCCATTTTCCTCCAACTTTTCCGGCCTGTAGCTCATCTTCCTCTAACTTGTTTCTCGAGTAGCATCGGACCACATAAAAGCTAGGTCAAGTAGTCCAATGCACTTATGCACCCCTAATAATCAACATACAAACTTTAAACTAATATGTAGTCTTAGGGTTGTTGTCGTTCCGATTTTTTTGAAATTCGAACATTTGTGGCAGACAAAAAATAAAAAAGTTGCGACAACTCTTCCGATATTCCAACGGTTGCATGTTTGCACAAGAGAACACCACGATTTGTTAATACCTAGGTATACACATACAGAGCACCTAACATTAGAATCAGTCCAAACACGCCAGAGCCTGCACGACAAGTATTTATCTCGAGAAAAGGTTGCAATTCGCACGCACACGCCGATCCCTCTCACCTTGCCTTCGCAACAGCCCTGGGAGCCTGCGAGTACTTGTCCGAAAGAGTGCGAAATTCCTCACCCCCTTCGTAGCTCCTTGCTCTCATCCACACAAACGTGCAGAGCACGAGCGCGAGCTCTGCCGGGTGATCTACGGGAGAGAGAATGCCATTCTCCTGATCCTCCTCCTGGATGCTATTTGCAATTGTAATCCGTTAATTTTGGTAAACAGTAGCCAAGGCGATAGCTCGAGACCGAGTGCGTGTGCGGGGGTGAAAGGGTGCGAGGTAAAACGAGAACGTAGCTATACACACGGCTCTGGTGGTCGAGCTTGCGTCCTGACATTGTTTTCGCCTCGAAGCTCCCCCGACCCTTCTTCTCGGGGCCTCCGCGGCTCTTACTGCTGCAGCTGTTTTGACCGACGCTGCTTTCTCTTTGGCTTACTTCGAGCTTAAGGCTTGCTAGCGTGATGTTTTCTCATCTGATTTGTGGTCCTTAAAAAAAATCTAGGGTCAAAGTGGTGAGAAAAATGTACGTATCGTTAGCATCTCACGGCCAATGGAAATATCTCGTAGTCCAAGGTCCTCTTAAAATATCGTGATTTTTTGATCGGTGTTAGATAAATACTATTGTAATTGTTTTTACTTGCTGGCATAAACTCTAGGCAATGATCATATTGTTACGGTTGGGCTTGGATGAAGATTTATTTTGATATTTATACTATCTTTTACAATTTCTTATTCTCACGATATCAATGGCTATTGATATCCTTGCATACCTACGTTTATGTCTATGCGATACCTCGTGTATCAAACCATACTACAAATCGTATTTAGCCAAAGTTCACGTAAAAGTATAAAAATAAGTGCAGCCATGCCCCGCACGTCTACATAATAAACTACGCTCGCGCTCTCATATTATATTCCTAGATATGGCCACACTGGCCGGACGTGCAATATAATATACGAACACTAAGAGTACATATTTACGTACACAATAAGCGTCATAATGATGTACAAGCATAGATAAGATTTGAGGCTAAATTTTGAGACCACTACGGTAAACTTGGAGATTTCATGCGAACACTGGTAATTGATAGGTAGAGTCAAAATGCAGGAACACTGAGAGCACGTAAATAGAAGGAAGGGAGTCTAGGTGAGTGATACGGTAAACAGGGAAAGTGGTGAGATTTGTAGGTGCATGGCGGAATTATGTAAAAATGATGAGCGGCAATGATGATGAACAGACCCAAGTGAATAGCTCTACTCCAAATGGAATAGTGCATCCTGATAAATAGAGGGACAGGGAGAAAAGGAAGACAAAGAAAAAGCATGTAGAATATTATCAGAAACTGATGGAAGGATGCAAAAGTAGACACATACATATGTACTGGAGGTCTTTGAAATAATTTGGCCCGTGCATGATCGAGTCAAGAAAACAGTAAAGGTAGGGAAGTAAAGACACATGCGTAAACATAAGCATTAACAACGGCTTGCCTCCGTAACATCGTAGCAAAATATACACAAGACCAGCCCATGACCTCCTTCCACAAGCGCAATGTCTATGTACACACTTATAAATATGTACATCGCAAGTGAATGGACTGATAAATACGTTCAAAATTGAAGAGGGGTCAAGTACAGGAGACAGAGGAAGTAGAGAGTCTACAGAGTAGAGGCCTTTGTTACAGACCAAAATTAATAAACGTCCGGAGGGTTGCATGTACGGCCACGCGCGTGTGTAATTTACAACCTTTAGACGCTTAGATAGGTTTGTACTCAAGTCGTCCGGATAGTCGGCGTCTCTCGGACTTGTGAGGGGGACGAGCTTTCCTCGGGGGCACGCCGTTCTTGCGGTTTGTCTCGAAAAGTACACCAACTGTCGACAACTTTGTTAATTACCAAAGTAAAATGACTCTGTGAGCTTCCACTAACCACCCTGCAAGCTATTATTAAGTGTGTGTGTATGCATCTTTTTTAGAAAAGATGTATTATTATTTTAACTTTTAAATCATACATTTTAATTCTGTGTGTTGTTATATTTATCTTTTGGCACTCTAATATTAGCATTTAAATTTGTCATCAAATCCAATTCTCAATTTTCCGTCTCTTTCTTTGTCTTTCTTCGTAAGACATCTCAAACACGATGACATGTGTCTGCCATAACGGCTCAAGGACTTTTTAAACACGATAATATACCATTGTGTCGTAAGAGATATAGCCCTCCTTAATCTTAACCTCAGCGATTCATCAACTTTCCCCTTGTAACAAACATAAATAAATGTCCTATTGACCCCTGAAACAATTAAATCGTCCCAACCGATAATCAGGACCATAAACGTACAAACGCAGCACTTTCCCCTATTTTTGTTCGACCGTAGCTTTATTTTCTCACGGGTTCTACTCCATCCAAAAGACTCTTAAATCCAATCGATCGTCGTAAAACGAGAACAAAAAGGACAAAGGAAGAAAAAAGGTCGATAAAGACAAAAGTCCTATTACTGCTGAAGCTGTTGAAGTTACACGATAAAGACTTTTAAAAGAGCATTAAAAACTTTGAAATTTTCGCTCTATTGTCACTATCGATCGTCCACGACAAGAGAGGGAACAATGGTGTGGTCCTCAGCTATTGCTATCATCATCACCATCTTTACCTCGGCATCAATTATACAGTTCAAGTCCGATGAAAAAGATAATAGGAGAAAAATAAAATAATAGGTATAGGCTATTTTCCAATAGTTGTAATGCTAAACGACGAATACACATTTCATTGAAAAAGAAAAATGTGTAAAGAACGTCACCGAGACTTAATTATCTTTGGGGCAATGTCCCACTTACTGAAACTCTTGATCAAGTGCTAGATGTCCTCTACCATAAATTCGCGCAGAAGTTACCCATATAGTAATCCGTAACATTTTACCGTCTACGAGATGTATGTAGGTACTTGCCACTGTGTAGTCTGTATAGGGTACATCCGTAAATGCAAGACCATGAATTACCTATAAAAATATTCTTAGGGGAAGGCGGGGTATATCGAGCCAGTCGGGTAGAAGGGGCCACCTAATTTTTTAAACATTGTATCACTTTTACTTACTGCTTTATTTTTGTATTGAAATCAGTAAACACAAGGTATTTGCAGGGCACAAAAAAGTTTTAAAAAGTTACGTAGTTTTTTAGAAAAAAAATATATAAATTTAGAGGTTAACATTGCCATG
>JAPYYV010005242.1:0-57840 GCA_030522625.1 Copidosoma aretas | reverse complement strand
TGTGATGTTAGTATGACACTGTTAAGGAAACAAGTACGGAAATCATTAAATATTTTAGAACATACATCATTTGAAACCCATTCCTGAGGAATATGGAAAGTCTCTATATCTCCTTCTCCAATTTTTAATAGTAATATTGAAAATTCTTTATGACTTAAACGAATATTAATTTTTAAATTAAAAATTTTGAATAAAATCTATAGAAATGATGATTTAATAGTTTCTTTGATTATAATTTTTCTATTACTGTTTTTTACTACTGGTAAAATTTGACGAAAATCCCCTCCTAAAACAATTAATTTATCCCCAAAATATTTATCTGTGTTACATAGATCGCGCAATGTTCTGTCTACTATTTCCATTGCTTTTTTAGAAATCATCGAAGCTTCTTCCCAAATGATCAAATGAACATCCCTCAATTTTTTTTTATCATTTTCAAATTCTTAAAAAGCACTCTCTACATTGTTTAGATCTAAGGGAAGTCTGAAAGTTCTATGACTTGTCATACCTTTTGGTAGCAATATTGATGCTATACCAGTCCAAGCCACCGACAAAATTTTCTTACCTTGAGAAATAAAATAATAAATTAATGTTTTGTATGAATAAATTTTTCCCGAACCTCCAGGACTATCTATAAAAAAAATTTTATCATTTTGTTTGCATATTACATCAAATTTTTTTTTTTGATCGTTATTTAAATTTGTATACATTAAATCAAACATTCTTGTACTAAAATATGTTTCTTCGTCCAAATAATTCCTTGTGCTTCCAATATCAGTTGGAATAGGTAAGTTAAAGCATGTACATGACTTATCTTCTGATTGTAAAATTTCATTAATATGTGAAAGGGCAGAATTAACTTTGTTATGAACAAAATCTTCTTTAAAATAGTGTTTATATTCTCTCCATATTTTGTCACCTTGAATATTTTATGAAATTAAAAACCATGCAAAAAACTTCCTTAATTGATAAGGAAACATAACGGTAACCGCTTCTTTAAAAATATCATCAAGTTGGAATCATGGTCAATTAAGCCCATTGCAATAGCAGTATCTTCAAAGGTATCATATTTTCTACTTTTGTATGTTCCAATATCTTCAAAAGATGTTGCTCCAGTTATTCTATTATTTTTTTCTTTTTTCCCAAACTTTTAATTTATTATTAAAAATGTAATATTCCGGAATATTAACATACTTTATTGATTTTGCAAAATTGTCATTTTTATTTGATTCAAACCAACCAGTTAGTTGAGTTTCATAATTATCCTAAATACTTAGTAAGTTACTTTCTTCAAAAATAATTTTCAGTTTATTTTTAAGATGTACAGATCATCACAAATTCATCAGAAAAAACATATGATTAAAAATGTTGAGTGTGATGTATGTAAAATCATTATAAAATCAAAAAAATCATTATACAAGGCATAAGAAAGAGCATCAATTATTAAAAAAATTAAAATGTCATGTTTGTGAAGAAACTTTTAAAAGAGAGACACATTTAAAAAGACATCAAAGTTCATGTTGAAAATGATGACCATATTTGTATTAAATGTGGAAAAAAATTATCAAGAAAAGATTTACTAAGACGATATATTAAGGCATGTCACAAGAATGTGAGTAAGTTAATAATTTTATATTTCAAGATATAATAACAAATACTGTTGTATAACTAATTAATCTTATATTTTCTTTTAGAGTTTAGAGAAAGGCGTTATTGAAAAAAAAAACAAAAAAATTATGAACAATTGAAAATTTTATTTGAACATTTTAATAAATTTATTTTCGTACTAATTGAAATTGAGAAAAAAATAATGTATATTTTACACAAATTATTATTATTTTTATTCATTATATTTACTCTCAACACTGAAATAATTGATTTTATATAGAAGAAAAAATTTTAAACACTGTCTTATGACCTTATTGAAGGCTTTAGCTGAATTTATTTTGTTTACCTTTCCCTTTCGAGGGTTGGCACGCGAAGCGCGCAGGGGGTGAAGCCCCACTAGTATATATATATATATATATATATATATATATATATGTATGTATATATATGCATACATATTAATATGACACACGTAATTAAAGTTCTTATGGACAAGTGCAACTTTAAGGGGCTGTATCTCAAAAAAGTTTTTATGACTTAGCGGCAATTAAGTCTTTTCATCTACTAGTCGAGAACTACTAGTATCCAAAGTTTCACGAAGTATGACCAAAGGCTATATTTTATAAAGTTGGACAAGAGGTTCGTTGCAAATAAGAAATAAAGTCTATATTTGGCTACCTTCAAACTTTTAACACACCATAGTTTCAGAGAAAAATGTTGCTTACAGTTTTGTTAGACAACTTATCCAATTCTCTATAATAAGTTTTATGAATCAGACATAAAATTTATCATCGGCAATCTTAAAAACCCTATGTGGTTGATAAGTAATAAAAAGAAATCTAAAAATTTCGGTCGCTATATAGAGTTGGCTATCGAATTATAATTAAAACCTGACATAAAATTCATATTTAGCGAAAACTCCTACCTTAACGATTAAGAAAATAAATCTGAGCTTCCGGGTCGCATTGTTAAATCCGTCACATTGAATTTTTTAAATCTGACAGTACATTTGTATTGAACGAACTCAAAAATTCCTAAAAATATGTGAACTTCAGAGAAAAATTTTACTTCACAGGCAGCATACCTCATTTTTAGATAAGAGATAGTTAAGGGTACACCCCCTTCAGATGATGAATACACAATTTTTAAGAAAGCTTCGATGGCTTAGCGGTTAGCGTGCTAGCTTTCAAGTCTACAAATTCCAAAGAACCCTGGTTCAAATCCGGTCGAAAAATATCTAGAATCTTTTCTCAGGCTTTTTTGGTAGAAAAAGTATCTAGGATACCGAAAAACCACTGATCCGATCTTCAAGACGATTTGTGAATTTTTTCGAACGATGTCTGGACCATAGGGGTTTCCTTCCGTGTAAAGCCAGCACCTGTCCAGCTCGTTGGTAAAGTCGCTATCGATTTTAACGGTCGGTACAGTAAAGTTAATAGTTAATAAAGGAGATCCTTTCATTAATTTGATATCTTCCAGGGTGAGCTTGAGAAGATCTCTGCGCTCTGTAAATAGTACCCAGTAGGATGTATAACCGATCTGTCTGGGGGGAACTTTGCACTAGGAGCTCGCACGAAAGACTCGCATACTCGGTGCAGGAAACCAGGAGAGTTTAGGAAAACGGATGTAGGTGGAATAGATTAACGTCACAGACAAACAACCAAATTTTTGTTTTTAATTGATGCTTTAAAATCTGTGTACTTTAATTGTTTTTTTTCATTATTGATATAAAATTTTAAAACTAATCCACACTTAGATATACATTTACACGATATTTCCAACTTCAAGGGTTATTCTCACCCCGTCAGACCCTTATTGTTTAGATTGGGCCCCTTTCCCCAAACCTGTGTGGTTTTACCTACAACTTTCAAAGAGAATTACCTGGATAAATCTACTACAGCCGCTGTAATTTTATTTTGTCACAAGAAAGTCTGTCGGGTACACTGTGGCCCTTTGTTGTCCAGTGACTAAAATACAAATTATTATTTTTCATTGGGTAATTAAATTTGTTTATTTTGCGTCAACATAAAAAAAAACATACATCACGTACCTATTGGCAATTATTCGCACATTTTGATTTAATTTTTTCTTTGCATACAGACGGATCAGAAAGTAGTAATTGTAGCTAGCAGTTGTAGCTATTTATATGATGGAAAAAACTAGCCGTTGTTAATTTAAATCAGATGATGATTCAATTTTTTTATTACAAAAAGTGTTTCATTTTTGTGTACACGATACATCGATAAATAAATTACAAAAAGATCTGAAAAACATCTACAATACACCTCATGTATGTGACAGTATCATACATTAAAATAGTAACGATTACATTTTTTTACACATATAAGGTTTTTGGTAACATTCAAATTTTGGGATACAACTACCTTGAGTACTCCATTGTGAATAAGCGTTGTTACTTTCTTCTAAAATTAAAACTTCTAATGTTTATTCTTTCATTTTCACGTACCCTTCAAAATAAAAACGTGTATAACATAACAATTCTTGATATTACATCAGATCATTGAATATACCTAAACGATACTAAGCAGTATTTTGGATTAAAAATACGTCAATTTACTATAATAATGGATATGAGGCAATACGAGTCAGGGAGACAGAGATAGAGAGAGAGAGAGAGAGAGAGAGAGAGAGAGAGAGAGAGAGAGAGAAAACTGTACACTGTATACATGCTGCCACTGTACAATAGATACACTTAAAGTTTATTTTTGTATTCATCATCGCCCTATGGCTTAGCCATGGCTATGTGTAGGCTCCCCACACCAACACGTTGGCACGCTTGTTTGGTATGTCATACATGCAGCTGATATATATGTCCCCTATGTTGGTATATATGTAATCTATATAGGTATACTAAATAAATGAAGAGACTCGACCCGCTGACGAAAATACTCTAATGCCTGTACTCACAAAACACTATAGCGATGAAAAAAATTTTGATAATTCTTTAGCTTGATATTTTAGCTTGATTTCCTTTCATAATTCAATGCAAAACTTAGGCTTAATTAATAATATTAGCACAATTTATTGATAAATCATACTGTTTTAGGTGGACAAGCTGATCGCTCCACCAATAAGCAGCTTCCTAATTCTTTCACTAGAGGGCTCACGAGTCTGCTATCGGGTGCAAATATATAATGTAACTCCGAAGTTAAGCAACATGAGTGGGTGGGTGGCCGCTTGAGTCCCACCGTTCACCTTAAGATTACGCCACATGTATATAGTCAATGGATAGTGTATTATGTGTACCGTTGATCTCGCGGTCGCTCGGCCGGCTAGGTCGTGGGCCGGCGCGCGGGAGACCGCGGTTCGATTCCCGGTCAGTTTTTCGAGCAAGCACCTCTGTGAATTTTTGCATGTGCTTTTATTCCCCGCAACGCTTCTTGTGAAGTCACTCCCTACCCCCTCCCTTTAATGAGGAGGCCTCCCATCCCTTGCATTATCCTTTTCCCAAGTGTCGAGTTCCCTGAGCAGTGGATCCTTGTGATACCCGGACGTATGACACTATAATATAAAAAAAATATAAAATGTATACCATGTGTTTAGTATGTGTGAACGTATGTATATACGTGTGTGTGTGTATACACGTGTGTAACTGTGTGTGTGTGTGTGTGTGTGGCTGTGTATGTGTGTGTGCGTGTGTGTGCATGAGTGTAAGTTAGCGCACTGCGCGCATGTGCGTGTATCAGTGCTCTAGATATGTATATAATACACACATAAAAAGACTAGTTACTATTTTGATTTGAATACAGTATAAAAAATAAAAAAATTTGGCATGCTGGGCAGATCGATGCAGACGCCCAATATTTATTAAACGGGTTATGACTATGACCTAACCTCAAACTATTTGAAAATACGCGATATCTTGAAATGAAAGAAAGACAAACCAAAAATAACAATTTTTATGGGTTTCCTAATGAGGAAAAGAAATTATCGGGTAGCATAAATAGCCTTTTATTGTGTTGGTTGATGCAAAAACACTACTTCAATTTTTAGTGTTTTGGATGTATCTATATGGAATTGAGATGACAAAAACTTTAAAAAAAAATTACAGCATATTGAAGATATAAATACGAATGCATACAAATTATTCTGAAATAATTTTATGACGGTACAACGTTTAAAAAACAGAAAAAACGGGTAAGCAAGATAGGTCGAAAATGATAATTATTACAATTTAATGCAGACATGCATAAGTTATTTAAAAATGATTTTGTATATTGTATAGAAACAACATAAATTAAAAGAAACAAACGTGCCTAGGTAGATTTTGTTTTAGAATAAATTCATCGGATCTCATGTATTGTTTTTTTATATGTCATGCCATTTACGCACACGGTGGTACGTCTGTCTCATTTTCTTTCTCTCTTACTCTCACACTCTCTACACAGGCATACACGTATATATATGCATAATAATGAATAAACTCATGGCTCATGGTACAACTTATCAGTTGTTTGGCAGACTCGACTGACCTACTGACTGTGACTGTACTATACCTATACTGAACACACACAGTACACGTACACTATATGCATACATGATCGCAACTACCACGGTACAGACCTATCGTCTGGATAAAAATAAAGAATTTGTATGTGTATTTTTTTCATAATCCTATTATATTTACTGATTAAAATTATATTATCAGTAAAATAAATTTGTTTTTTCACAAAAATTGTTTTCCACATAATCGTAATTCATTAATATAATTATCTAATTTTTTTCAAATTCAATATTTTTATTATGCCAAAGAAGCATAGCTTCTACCGGTAGTCCCACGCCTGTCCCGTTTTTTTTTCATATTTTAGTATACTCACTCGTTACCCGACATTATACTTACATACAAGTTCTTACTAAAGATTGCAATAGTACACAAAAAGAAAGCTACAGAGTAATGACTTTAAAATTGAAAAAATAAATTTTGATTGCCGTATGAAGATAGGTGACTACCTAATAACAGTAGTACAGACAATCATATACTGCATCATATCCCGCGAAAAATACTGATATTTTGACGATTATAATATTTAGACGAAAGTTTTATTCTGAATATTAAAATTGTGCAACTACAGAAATACACTGTTTATCTGAAAGTGAAAATATATTGAATCTCTGTTGGATCCAGTTCTTGCCCAGAAAATACTTATTGACTGTATAATATTATTATGCAATTATTTTTTACAAAAATAAGATTGTAAATACCTTGATTATATAATTCCATGAATCGCCTCTGGTACTGAGTCAGCTCCGATCTACTTGGAACATCATCTAACTGCCTTTTTAAGGATGCTATTAATCTATTTTTTTTGGCTAATTGCAACTTCAATGCGTAAATCGATTCTTTATTACTTATACATTGAGGGACTAAAATATCAGTATTTCTTGCATCTCTAGTCTTGACTTTTTGAATTTTGTTATTAAAAAGATTAAAATGCCACAGACAGTGTTCCCGAAACTTGGTTTCTTGATCTCTTAGTAAATTATGGTTTATTAGCAGTCTCTTTAAGATATCCAGAAGTCTGTAAGAACGACGAATAAATAAAATATTACCATGGTTCTAAAAAATACTGTTGTAAACGATTAATTTAAAAGTTATGGTTAAAATTTAGGTCGAAACGTACGGAAAATATTTTAAAAGAGATGCAAAACAATATAGCAGTATGATACTTAACTTATTCATTCGTTGTATTATTATTAAATTTTTAATAATATAAACTGAATTTATAAATGGTTTTTTAATAACAATCATAAACTTTGCAAAATATTCAAGTTTATTTACAGAAAAGTTGTCGAATATAACCAAAAACAACTTTAACTAAAACTTGAAATTATCCCGATTTTGCGATAAATGCGTTATCCATGACAAAAGTGTATACTTCTTATAAGAAATAGCCTAAATGTCAAATGTTCAAACAGATAGGGAATTAAAGACTTGAAACATACGTTATTTGACAATAAAAACAAAGTTAAGTAGCGTCAAATCGTGTACGTGAAGGCATATTGATTTTTTTTTTCAACATGGAATTCAATTTTATATTCCGAAACAATAGATCAATAAAAATTGGTTTTCGTAAAAAGATCTAGTGAGGAATGTAGATGAAGTGACGCTATATATAAGAATACTGTTGCTCCTGGAAAAGCAAGATGAACTGCATTTGCAAGGATACGTACATTATTTGGGCCAAAATGCACGACGTTTTCTCGTGCAGTTAACTGAGTTTCACGTTGCCACTAGCAAAAATATTTTTAATGCAGTATTGCACTGTCCATCAGCATGCCCACATCTTTACACATGAAATAAGACAAAATTTCCTGCAGCTGCGCTTACGCTGAGATCGGTATGACTTTATTTATCGTTAAGTTTGACATAGTGAACCTTTTTTAGGGAGGTTTGGGAGGAAAGTCAAAAATACAGAATCTTGCTGAAGAAAAATTGTGTTTATTAGCATCTAAAACATTCATATGGTTTTTTTCAAATTTTTCACCAAGGAAAATTTTGAGAAAAAAAAAGTTGAAAACAGGCAACTTAACCCGGGCTTTTATGGGTGGACAAGATTTACTTGCCTTTTCCTTAAAAATATGGGGTGATGGAAATATGTTGAAGCAAATAAAAAAGTTTGTACAGGTACCTTAGTACGAAAGAAAGATATTCGTGACAAAAAATCAAGCCTTGCCAGGCATTTTTTTGAGTGAAAAATTAAAACGTAACAAAGTCGCGAGTCGCTTCTATACTAAACACATAGGAGCGTCGCGGTCGTCTGCAGTCGACTTCGTTGCAAAATAACTTCTAGAACTTTTTAAACTCAACAGCATGATCTGAAACATGACACAGTCCTTTGCTAGACCTTTAACTTTAATCTTGTGCTATACAAATTTGAGTTTTTCAAAATTCATAACACACTTTGGTCGGTAGGAGTTGAAATTTTTAGAGGTTATTTTTTTTCTTGCAAATTATGTGTTTTTCAGATTTGTAACTGATATCATCAGAAAGTTCATGTTAAGGGGAGCATCCTGTAACTTTTTTACACAATTTTAAAGTTTAATAATTGAGTACCAGCGAGTCAAACACAACTGAATGCTATACCCCCTTGCCCCTTCCTCTGAAGCTCCCAAACCTTCTTAAATGTTCAATGCAGCACTTAGTTTGGCCACAAGGCCGCAAGACAAAAAAAATTCATATATAAACACGAATTTATTCGTGTCCATCAGTTATAATTAACGAACTGCCGCACAAAAATACCATGTCGTCCCAACCTTCTGCCACTTAGTCAGTAGGCTTTTTAAGTTATTTGGAGCATTTTTTTTTATGATACATAGGCGGAATCTGGGCTCATTTGGAGAAAAGGGAGAGGAAAGAAATTAAGAATGAAATTTTGTTCTAACCGCTTGATCTTGACGTTACAATTTACTTTGATTTCTCCATATTTACGGAAAAATAGTGCCAGAAAAATTCCATGGGCCATTTTTCCGTGCTAGAGTGGAAAAACAAGACTGAACTCCAACCATATCCAACAAAATGAAAAATTCTCTTTACGATTTGGAGATCGATGAAAAATGTGGCAGAAAATTTTGTAGGGCCATGTTTCTGTAATTTGACATCAATATGTCGAAAATTGGACCAAAACCATTAAAAGTGGTGAAAAAATGGTTAAAATATGAAAAAAAAAAAACAGTGGGGGCTTGGGCACCCAACTGTGAAATTATACATCTTCGGCGGAGAATATATGAATGTAGGTATAGCTGTTACAAAACAATATTTTAAATAACCCAATTCGTATTATAGTGCTGTACGTCTGGCTCCTTCTAAGGGCACTTAGCACTTCTGAGAGGGAAGGGAAGAGGGATAGGGGGGGTAGAGGATGACTAACAAATTTCCGCATTCGCCCAGGACAGGTCCTGTGGATTGGGGAAAAACCTCTTGGGAAAAACCCAACCCGGAACGGCCCAGTGTATTGCCTGAGTTCAAACCGGGTTTCTATGTCCAGGTGTAGGGTGTAGGCAACAGGACTGAATTCCTGCACACCTCCCGCTCACGTTATCCGCAACGACAGAGAAACAGTTAATCGATCCTCGAAGCCAACAGCAAGGGCAAGACTCGAACAGTCACCCATCCAAGTACTAGCAGCGCCAAATGCTGCTGAACATCGTTGATCGACGAAACTGCGACTCTACCACTGCGCTGCCGTGTCGGTTAATATAAATGTACATACGTACCCACAAACGCAGTACCCACACGGTATACATAATACACTGTACATTGACTATATTAGTATATATGTGGTAAAATCTCAAGACAAACGGTGAAACTGGATTGTTCACCGATCAACTTTTATTGCGTAACGTTAAAAACTTTAAAAGAATAAGACGCTAATAAAATCAAATAATTTATCCACAGTCCTCGAATGCATTAACAAATAATAAAAAAAAGTGTATGGCTCGCTTGCTTTTCCCATGCCTGTACGAGCGGTAAAATAATTTCAAACGTTGCTTTCAAAGTTTCGAAAAAATTATTTAATTATATAATTAATTTATTATGAATGTACATAAAAAAATTAAATCTTTAAAAGCAAATTAGTTTGTAAACAGTGAATATAAATTTTGATTGAAATAAGTTACAAACCACACTATAAGAGGCAGTGAAACTCATGACCTTAAAGAGGTAGCTAGTGGCTAGAAAGGTACGGTGCTCGGCTTACGTGCGAAAGGTCGTGATTTCGAAACTCGTGGAAAATGTTTTTTTTTTTTTTTTTTTTTTTTTTTTAGGAAATAAAATTCATTTTCGTTACACATTTCAGTTGAGAGAATAGGAAAGAATAGGAATCGAAATTTACTTCCGGTTTGGAATTCCCTTCTGGTTACGAACTCAAATTCACTTCCGTCACACATTTTAGAGAGAAAGAGAATCTTGAAATCATTGAATTACTTCCCTGCAGAACGCGCCTATAGAAGTATACCTTCAAAAATTATGCCGCTTTCTTTTTAGCTTATATTCGGTGCAAGTGACCAGGAAATACTGGTAACAGAAAATTTGAGCCAATTTCATTGTCCCCAAGTCACCATAAAGAGAGTGGATTCATGGAATGACTTGCTTAGTGTGTTTGGTGTATTAGAAAGTTTGGAAATATTTAAGGATGGTTAAACTGGTCAAAATTTTCTGTAACGAGTATTTCCTAGTTACTTGCACCTAACATAAGCTAAAAACAAAGCGCAGAAATTTTTCTATATTTCAACAATTTTTTTACTATTTTTTTACGGTTTTGGTAACATTTTCGAGATTTTGACGTCAAATTACAAAAACATGGCTAGACCAAATTTTCTGCCACTATTTTTCCGTCGATGTACACATCGAAAAAAAAAATTTTTCATTTTATTGGATCTGGTTACGGTTCCCTTTTTTTCCCCTTTTTTTTTATTTATTCGAACACGGATAAATGGCCTATGAAATTATTCTGACACTATTTTTCTGTGAATGTAGAGTTCTCAAAGAAAACCGCACCGGCATTAAGATCAAGCGGTTAGGACATCATTTTTTTAAAAATTTTTTCCCCTTATCCTCTTTAGAAATGGGCCCATATTCCGACTATGTATCACATTAAAAATAAACGCTCCAAATACCTCAAAAAGCCTACCAACCAAGCGGCAGAAAGTTAGGAAAATATCGTTTTTCAAATCAGCTCCCCAACTATTAAGCTGCTTGACAGCACTCTATATTGATAAATAGTGTATTTAACAATGTTACTAATACTTATATCTCTTTATAAGGAGAGAGTTAATATGCATATTGTATGCATAAGTATTTGTGTATGACAACAATAAATATCAATCATGCGATAGCTAAAAAAAGCATGCCTTACAGTCTACCAGGGACTTAAATTATTTTTCCTTCCAGCCAAAACTAATAGCACAATGCGAAACAAAGTACATTAAGGCAAGTAATTTAAAACCCTTCTTTTGATGTCAGAAAGCTTCGATGGCTTAGCGGTAGGCGTGCTAGACGCCTAGTCTGAAAAATTCCGAAGGACCGGGGTTTGCCCCATCGAAAAATATCGAGATTTTATTCTCGGGCTTTTTTGATAGGAGGAGTACCGAAACCAGATACCGAAAAACCACTTATCCGATTTTTAGGGCTATAAGTGGATTTTTCCGAATGATGTCTGGACCTTCAGAGGCCTGCTTCCGGGAAAAGTCAACACCTGGCCAGCTAGTTGGTAGGGTCACTATCGATTTCAGCAGTTGGTACGTTAAGGTAGATAGTTAATGGAGAAGATCCTTCCATTAATCTGATACCTTCCAGGGTGTGCTTGAGATGATCGCTACGCCCTGTAAATAGTTCCCACTAGGATGGATGTCCGAGTCGTCTGAGGGGAACTTTGCGTTAGGGGCCCGCACGAAAGACTCGCACACTCGGGGCGGAGAACCAGGGGAGTTTAGGAAATAAGGGATAAGTTAGGTAGGTAAACGGATGTAGGTGGAATAGATTAACGTCACAGACAAACAACCAAATTTTTGTTTTTAATTGATGCTTTAAAATCTGTGTACTTTAATTGTTTTTTTTTCATTATTGATATAATATTTTAAAACTAATCCACACTTAGATATACATTTACACGATATTTCCAACTTCAAGGGTGATTTACAAAAAGAGGTTATCGTCTGAAGCTAATTGGTATGTAAGCACGTTGGCGAAAGCGGGCCACCTCACGCGCGCAGCGCATTTTTCGCCCGAGCACGCTGTGTTCAACTCGTTCGTACGGCCTGGGACAAATTAAAAAAATTGATAACAAAATACAAATCGATGGATTTGACCTGCTCTTTATGATGGCGCTATTAATTTATGCTTAAAAACCTTTTTTCGTGGTGAAGAATGACTTAAAATTTTATGACGTTTCTCTGAAATTATCCAGTTTAAAAAAAAAAAATTTACACTAATCAAAGGAATAACACTTGGGCAACACCTTAAAAAAATTTCTGAGTAGGATAGTAAAAATGCCTGAATAACAAGCAAATAAAGACTTTGGCATGGGGTCAGACACGTGGCGCACGCAGTTACCGCTCACGCCTCTGTGTGGCGCTTCGTAGTTATCAGTGAGTCTACCGATTGTACTATAACTACATTTGTTGTCTGTCAAGCCTGGCTGACCCAATGCCAATGTCTTTATTTGCTTCTCATTTACGCATTTCTTCCTCTCCCTTTCTGAAAATTTGTAGAGGAGTTTTCCAAGTCTTGCTCTTTTGATTTGCCTACATTTTATTGCAAGTAAATTTTATTCGGATTAACAACTGATCAGTTGAGAGCCCAGAAAAAATAAGAACGACGACAGATGTAGTGTTACGACGTTTTATCAGCTTGATTTGCTGACCCTATCAGGTGTGATCTTTATTTATAAAACATAAAATTAATAACATTGACTTAAATTTTTAGACGAATGTGGCAATGGCACAACGATATCAAATAAAAAAAACAATATTGAAACGAGTGTATGACTAATGAATATATAAGAAGAAAATTATCTCCCGATTCGTGAGCGCGAATGTTGTATCCGTACGTGTCGCGTGTACGTTCGACACGAAGGATAGGTCGGCCGTTCGCAAATATTTATACTACGTCAAAAAACAGAACCGGTATGATATGTTGTAGAGTTCATCATAAATATTATTGAAATTTTGAGTGTCCTCTTATCTATTGACAGAATTTGTCGTACTATTGATAAATAACATTTTGAAAATAATACGTTTATTATAATTAGGTTTTTTGTCCAAAATCACAAAATTCTCTAAACCAAATTTGTGGTTGTGCTCGATTTCATGCACGGTTACAACTGCCTCTTAATTTTTCCTGTTCTTGTGTTAATGTATGCGTTTTTGGATATCATGTTTGTTTCACCTTTGTATTTAGCTGGACAATTTTTGCATGAGAACTCATACACAATATTAGTCTCCTCTTCTTTTTTAGCCCTATCTTTACCTAACCTGATAATATTATTTAAATTTCTAGTAACAGTTGGAACGCTATGGATATAATACTTACTCAAATTATTTGCAATGTGTGTGTAAAATTTTTGTTGAAACAGTACAGAATATAACAGTTTGTATAAATTTGTATTTCGTGTTTGAATTTGTATAGATGAGTCAGTAGAAGAGTCGGAAGAAATTTTTTTTGATCAAATTTTAATATATTTATTAATAAACGTCATTGGGCATGAGTTCTACAACAATATTTTTTTGGCGCGGCGTATATTATTTCTATGGAAAAGTTTGTCAGGTAATAAAATCCCTTGATCTACAAGATTAGAAATAATGTTTCTTTTGACTTTATTTGGATGGTTGAAAATGTAATTCATAGTCTTGATGGAGGCACCTGAATTTTGGTACCAATTGAAAATCATTTAAAAGTTGTATACAGTTATATTGATGTGAAGGTTATTAATCGATCTGTTTATTTCTATTTCGTGCGTGAATTTTTAATGATTAATAGCGTTATTAAAACAGATAAAATTATTTCTATTTGAGAATTATGAACCAACAATAACAATTTTTATGGGTTCTCTAAAGGGAAATAATTTACGACGCACAATTAGAAAGGGGTTGGTCGATATTAAAACATAACATAAATTTTGAGTGTCTCTGATGCACATAAATGGAATGAAAGTTAAAAGTGTTACGAAAAATAATATTTTGTTTAGTAACTAATTACAAAAAAGCACAAAGTTCAACACGATTGGATCTGCTCATTAACATTACGATTAAAAGACGAAGAGTCCCTGACTTTATCGTATTCTTCGTTGAACTACTTGCAGAGTCTAGTTCATCAGAATGAGAAGCGGACTTGACATTTTTGAGCATCACTTAGTGATGCTGTTGCTTACATTACTGGCACTCAGACTCAGAAGGGCAGTTTTTATCTTTATGCGGCCCAAAAAAGTTGGCACAGAGATAATGCTTTAAATAAATTGCTATTTAGGCTTCTAAGTCTGTGTAGTAAAGGAATTACAAGAGGCCAATGTATGCTATTGGTGATAAAACTTACAAGAATCGTTAGCAACAACAGACTAATGAGAAGCAAAAATGAATTTGTTCGTTGGAGCATATACATTGGCACGATTTGGTACAAACTTACTATTAAAAGATTCCAATGGGATAATTTGTGATGCAATGAATTCACGTAATTATAACAGCATCGGATGATTACTGCTACTCCCTAATGCCTTTTACCAATTTCTGTTCGTATGGGAATCGAATTTACTGACTACTAGAGAAACAAACAAGTCTACATTACATATATTTCGATCCATTGAAACGAGAGAATGTAATGGATCGAGCATTTCTTTCGATATTTTATTGATCTCAGGACAAGAGCCACTCTTCATAGCTTGACAGCTAAGGATTGTAGAGGTACAAGTATCAATGAGATGACGTTTATTGTATCTAGGTATCCGAACTTGATTACAATTTTTATCAGAAAGAGGATTGTTCTTCAAATTTAAAGCCTCACCTCTAAAATGTACTCTAAGATGTTGGTACTTTATAATGTTAGGGATCTGCTGCTTTCTATGCACCATTGCCCTAAACACAGAACGGAAATTTTCCTGAGAAGAAAAGTCACCAAAAAAGCAAGGAAGGTCGATAGAAGGTAAATGAGTGAGTATTACCCGGATTTAAATTAGGTTGTAGCGAGGGAACGGAATTGGACGAATTACCTAAAGACAATAATAAAATAGTAGAGGACATCAAAAAAATCTTTATAATATCCCTGCACGGCATGAAACTTATCCTTATCTACATCCAACAATTCCTCCTTGAAATAATCATATTTTGTAGGCAAAGGGATTATATCATACTATCAGCATAATTTATTTTAAATAAATCGTAAGCCACCCTAAGTTGTTGCAGTCTAGATGTTGCCCGACCTCTGATCATTCAAGTTTGTCCCGTTTTCTTAAAGTTAGTAAAGGCATTGGTAATTATGTTAAAAATCTTGGTTTTTTCTTCATAAAGTAATTCCATATTGATGGATTTCATATACCATACAACAAAGATTAACAAAGGTACTCAAGCTTTAAGAAACCTACCTTAATCAAAAAAACCAAACTCTACTTAAACAACAAATTTATGGTTTAAAGTATTTAGCTTAATTCAAATAAAGTCATAATTGTATACGATGTTGAAATGATTTATTGATATCCAAGCAGTAATAAATAGCAAGCATTCAAATAATTCGCAAGAGTATTAATAATTCAATAAAGTAAAAATATGGAATAGATAAAATGCAACAATAAGATACCTAATTTCATTGAATTCATGTAATAAAAGCGCAAAATTTTAGTGTAAAAGCAAAGTAGTAACTCGAGATTACCTGTCATTGCGAGCGTACGAGGCGGAATGACGGCTGCAGCAGCGAGCTGCAAGAGCTACACGACGCAAGAACTACTTTTTAATTCCATATTTAACTCCAAGAGTAATACTTTCAATTGCCAACAGTCACTTAGAGTTGTTATTTATATACCACATTTTTTGTTTTTATGGGTACATTTTTTAAGTTGTATTTTTTTTAAATACACTATTTCCTTTTTTTATAAAAATTTGTATTTAAATAGAACTTTTCTTGGCGCGTCATCTCTCCAAAATCTATATATTTATTAGATTATATGGTTTATTCATAATATCATCGTAAAATAAATATTTTTAAAACACTCAAAGATATTTTTGTGTTCCTAGCTTAATAGCTCAGTATTTTGAAAAGTCATTTTTTCCTGACTACCTTATATCAATTTTTTTCAGTTATACATCAATAATAAACTTATTTTCACGTAAAATAAGGTGGAGTGGCACAAAGCTGGTATATTAAGGTTTTAAATAAACTAAAGCGTATTGCAATTAGTCAGGTTTTTAGTAGAATAAAGTATGTTTTGTGACCTTACAGAACTATTACGCTATAACGTCGATCCAAAAAATTATATCTATCAAAACAAGTCCACAATATGCTCATAATATGCTCTGAAATTTTTACACATGTGGCGAATATAAAAAATACATGTGTGGCTTCTCCTATTTTTAGGTGCTAATTAATTTAAAAAGAAGTTAAATTATTCCTCACATTGGCAAGAATTTATATCTTACTAATTACTTTGTTTTTGCAGGATCCAGTTCAATGTTAAGAATTGCATGTAAAATATTAAGAAAAAAACATAAGGCTGTTAAAAAACTAAAGCATTATTTAAGTTTATGTGTACTGCGAATGAATAATAAAATGAAGAAACATAGACGGATAACTATTCTGAATGTAGACTGTTGTGTTAAGGTAGTTGTATCGAAATTCGGGATCAGCTTTTTCAGCGAGGTTTCTTAATCGTAAACGCAAAAGGCAAGGCCACCTTTAGAAGCTTATTAGTGGCAACCTGCGGGAGGTACGAATAATGCTCGAGCGATGTGACGGAGGCCAGGGGCCTAAATCCCCGATTTATAAAGTTGAATTGCCAGTTCAAGGTAATCGAGAAAAGTTACTGGAGAAATCTACAACATGATCTTTGAAGAGCGTTAAGCCATCTTGCTCTTACAGGAACCGACTAACTGTTATCACAACGGATTTTGGAGATACACAGGGTTGGTCAGTACCAATATGATCATGGCCACCTGTTCGAAAGCGCCTTCGGCAGCCGTTGTTATTGCGAACCCAAAATTCAGCGCTTTGTATATCTTTCATTTGAGCAACCGATACTGCACAATAGCCAAACTCACAGCTTCGGGACTCCCGTTTTATGTGTCATCAGCTGCTACTTTAAATTCGCCAATGGCAGAGAGTCGCACGCCACCCATCTAAGGGACGTGCTTTGGAAGCTGAACGGGAAATGCGTGATAATAGGCGCTGATTTTAATTCAGAATCATCACTTTGGAACCCTCACGGCACCAAGCAAAACGGTGTTATAGTTGAAAATGTGATAGCCGCCCATGATCTGACTGTACGAAATCAGACCTCTGAGCCATCGACGTATGATACGACTGGACGAATATCATTCATTGATGCCGCCTTATCAAGCCCGTCGATGAACTTTGGAGTAGTCAGATGAAGAGTGCGAAGAGAGTGGACCACTGGTGAACATAATTCAGTATCCCTCACAATGGAGGCACTCGCACGCATAAACCTTAACCCCCAAACATGACTTAGGTAAAACCTTAGAAAGGCTAACTAGAGAAACTAAAATAAGTACGATATCATTTGATCATAGAGCATGTGTTCAAATTCTCACTGGATATGGGGACGTCAAAGCTAACTTGTTCAAACTAGATCTGTCAGAGAGGGACACCTGCTGATGTGGAGGGCGAGACAGCTCGGTTCATAAGTTATCCGTATGTCCAGACATGCGTGAACTGCGAGAGGAGTTCATGCACAAGATGACCCTACAGGCGTGGCCAAAGGAAAACGAGTACATCGCGTCATCGCTTAAGGTACTCATCGTCATCGCAAAACTATGCAGGGACATCTTGAAAAAGATAGCCAATAATAAGGCTTAAGGTCGTCCAACGAAGATTATCACGCTTGTACTCACGTACCCTTGCCTAATTTTGAGGGCTGTTGTGAGTACCTCAAGGTAGCTCATAACGATAGTGCTGTACCTAGGTGAGGTTTTTGAGGAGTTTTGATTAGCTTAACATTTTTATGATAAAATGTACAAACGCATTGGCCGTTTTATATGTTGTCAAGCATGCACAAAAAAAAAATTGAATCCAAAATAAGTTGATAAAAGTTTTTTTTTCTGTAAGTTACCAATAATATGAATTTTACTATCCAAGCAGACGATCTGTTTTTACATCAATATGGATCTGCTTGTTGATAGGCTTACAACAAGTTTACTTGCCTACATATCTGTAAATCATCTAACTCAAAAAAAAATCTTGTCCACAACAATGCTACTTAAATTACCAAAAAAAAAATCAAATTCAAGCTCATTATATTTAAGAAATAAATTATTTTTTCCCCAATACCATATTGGATATCAGGCGTCACTCTCAAATTTTTCCCACGCATGTAGAGAGTCTATTTATTCATACAGCAGGCAACTTATTCTTGCTAATCAAATACATAATTACTTTTTCGATGAACGATTTCATAAAATTATTTGGTGCACCACAGTGTTCTCGATATTATCAATAAGCTGATGATTTATTACTTTCGTGCCTACTTTAAGAATAAGAGTTAGAGATTCTTTCGTAAGATATTTCATATCAAATATGATTAAAGTTGAGCAGTTTTTCATAAGGGACCATGTTAAAAGTAAATGTATAAGTGAATCGTTACTAATAATTTATCTGATTATATGGTATTAAATTTTTGAAGTAGATTTTAAAGAAAAAAATCCCCTAAAGTATCGTAAGATTAAAGAATTTGTATTTTTTTATAAGCCAAGTTGATTATTTTTCTTCACTTAGTTTTATCCATTCGTAGTTATCTAGCTAAAATTTGGAATCGAAGTAGTTCATGGATAGGTATAGAAGACCACGCCAAAATTACTTTTAATTTTATTCACGTATATAATTCTCTCACTTAATCCAACATTTATTGTACTCTGACGCAATTGCAAGGGGGATTAAGGGGGCCAGAGGAGTCGAAAACAATAATAAATATAGGGAAAAATATTGTATAAGAGAAGCTATTTTGCCAACGAAGGCTTTGGCGGGCCAGAAGGATCAGAGAGAAGGAGTGTGAAGGGGTTGACTACTAATAAAGTCCTTACTACCATGAAAATTAACAAAAAAACCGCTGCAAATTTATTTGGGAAAAGCTTCCTCATTCACATGTTCTACTTATTTTAAACACACATAGCTGGGGCGCCAGAGATGTCCAGCACCGGGAATAAAGCCATTTGGACTATTTTGGTCTTAGAATCACAAAAAAAATATGAAAAAGAACATCCTAAAGTCTTGGAATTAAGCGAGGTACTCAACATGATTTTTTATTATAAACATACATTTTTTTTGGCTTTTTTTTCTGTTATTCTTGATTATCTCGAAAAGGATTGCTTTCAGAGAAGAATGCTGTGCAAAAATTGATTAGGTGATGATTGTGCATAAGGTTTGAGCATTAAAAAAAAAATTTTAAATTGTTTTTATCGTTTAAACAAGCACCAAAGACAAAAAAGCCACAAAAATTAAATTATTAAGAAATAATAATAAGAAAACTTTAAATTCAATAAAAATCAAGTATGTTGTAGTCGTTAGTTTACGTAACAATGTGCACTGTGTCCGATTCCGAAATTCTAAAATGGCGGTCTATTTCAAAATTGTTTCGATTGTCTGTACATTTTTATGTTCGAAACAGATCTTAATATTTAGTTATTTTATAAAAACCTGCTAAGGACCATAATTTCACCAATTTTCCACTAAGAGATTTGGAATAGAGTACATTTAAATGCGCTGATTTTTTCATAAATGTTTAAAAAAAAATGTTATTGTAGGACCAATAAAGGCCGAAATACGATAATTACCCTTTTTTACTCATACCGGCTAGACTTATTACTTTTTTGACTCCGGACTCGGCCTAACCTCTTCTTAAATGTTTACTTTATAGTAGACAATTTTTTTTGGATCGATTTATCAACTATTTTGTCATTTACGCAAGATTAAGTGAGCGAAAAATCGCGCAGAAATTGCCACCATGAGCCGAGCGCGCCGACGCACAGTGGGTAGGTCAAAAAACCTTTTTTTGGTTTAAAAGTTTCTAGAGAGCACGACTTTCAATCAATATCGAACATTTTTTTATTTTGAAGGTAAGAGAATTCGCAAGCTATCTGTGAGAGCTGATTTTTTATTTCTTTCTTAACGTGAACTGTACCTAACCTCAAAAGTAAAAAATTATCTATGCGTGCTAAATAAAACACTGTTTTAAACAGAAAAGTCAACGTTACGCAATAAAATCAAGCAAACATATTTTTGGACATATGTTTTAAGGTTTTTCATGACAAATTTAACATAATATTCGATAGAATCAAGATTGCGAATCCAATATGGCAGACAAAAACACAATAAGGTGCCCTAATCTCGATAAAAAAATTTATCAGGGGTTCTAGGGTCGCTAATTACGAATTAATGATCTAAATCTGCAAATACAAGAGAGCGGATCCAATGTGGCAGACTTTAAACATAATATGATTCGGTTTGTAGCAGTTTTAGGTAAAAATTTATGCCGTAATAAAAAATGAGCAGAAACTGCCCAGGTCATTACTTGTGGCATGAAAATCAGCGTACGAAAATTCTAAGAATACACAAAAAATACCGCGGACTTATATATGAAGCATTATGACTGGTACATATACCTGCTTGTGTTACTAAAATTCTGATTCATGAAGCTCAAATAATTAAGCATCACAAACTTGATACGATGAGACACTTGTCAGAAGAAGCGCAAGAGCCGCGAAATAAGGATGTAAAATCCTCCAGAAAATTCAATGCTAGAAAATCTAGAAGGGTAGAAACTAACACAGAATTGTTAAATAAATGAATGATTTCTTCAGATCCTTACATTTGCAATATTAGAAATAAAGCGAGTAATAATAACCATAAAGTAGACGTTGGTGCTACATCATTATTAAAAAAAAGTAGTATTCTGTTCACATATGACAGAAATTAATAAGTTTGCTTAGACCTTTCCATTATTCATTTACTGTAACTTATAACTTGATATGGAATTATATATAATAAAGTCACCAAAAAATGATAGTTTAATTATTTTCATAAAACTACTCTAAATACTACAGCTATTCGGTCACGTTTTATACTTTATTAGGTTAAACTTCTCTTTTTTCTGAGTAACTTGAGCAGTATTAAATAAATACTTTGGAAATAAGTCTTTGATAGATCATCTGTACATAAATAATAACGTGTAAAAATTACAGTTTCCGTTAATTTTGTATTACTGCATACATATTTTTACCTAAAACTACTACAAGCCAAATCATATTATATTGTACGTATAAAAAAATTTCAGCACTATCAAATTTTACATAGATCTGGACTTTTTTGAAACTTGCGGTGATTCTGCTTAATCACTCTTTGAATCGCTACAGGAGTGTTGATTCGAGTCTGCACCCATTTGACTGCTACTGCTTTCAAAATTATCTTAAACCGTTTCCATAACACTTCAGAGTACGTCCTGAACGTCCTCGTCATCCGTAACTACTTCTGCGTATTCATCTTCAACGGTTAAACAGTTTTTCGCCCTCACATGTCTTACAGCACATTGAACATTTTACTCCAATATTTCTGCATTAGCAAATTATTTCTTAGAGATTAGACTTGTAGATTAGACAAATTATTAACCCGATGATTTTTCTCTTTGTGTACCCAGAGTCCCATTTTTTAATGGCTTTAACAGCATTGAGCTGTAAATGCAAGTGATTCCCTAAATTTGTTTTGTTAGCATCTGAAACATTTAAGAACTCCTGATGTTGCCTACTTCTAGAATATTAACATTGAGAACTTAAGACTTAGGGTATAAATATTTAATCAATATTCGTATAGCAAACATATTACATGAATTGTTCTCTGCTACATTCAAAGTTATGCAAATCTTCGTTGCAGATATATTGATGGCCTTTTTCAACTCTAACCACAGAGCAGGCTTATCACCTTCACGCCATAAGTGATCACATAAGATTCCCGTTGGTTCGCCCCAGATGCTAACACCATAATATTTTATTGTATACATAAGAAGATTGCAAATCTCTTTTATCTTAAGGTGCTTTTTTTTTATCCATAACCCAAAGCTTTTCTTTTAAAGGCCAATAGTAAAAATCTCGTGAAGTTTGTGATAAAATGCATTAGCGCTGAAATGAAGAAAAGTCATTATGACTTTTGCAAATTATTGAGCAATCAGCTTTACAATAGCCTCTTAAAACCTTTCGTGTTCTAATTTATGCCACAGTTGTTGTCCTAACGTAAATTGTAAGAATATACATTATACATATAACGGTGCACATTGGCATCGGATAATAAAAACTTATGCAGCAAATTTACAATTCTAAAAAGAGTCAAACTTTTCCAAGAGTATAAAGAAAAGAAGCTTATGATTTATGTGAATGCTTTGCATAGTATGGTAAATGTCCTGAGATTTAACAGTATAAACTAACCGACGGTGTGCGGATTCTGTTTTCTCTACTAAGATAGTTTAATAATCGTATTTTTCCAATAAAAAGGAATCTAGGTGCGAGAAAAACAACAATTGAGGACTAACTTGGCTGCTGTTCGGTATCATTCCAGAAAAAAAGGACGAGCAGGCCTTTCACGGGAAGAAGGGAGAGTAGGGGTGTACAGACTACAGTTTCGTATAGCCCGGCGTATGATGCTATAGGTATACACATGTGTAGATAATATACGTACACATGCTGCAATTGTGAATAAACATACATAGGTATATTGCTGCATAATTGCGTACATGTGCGCGTGACGCACGTAGCTGGTAGACTGGTGAACACTGTACACTGCATAACAGTATTACTATTGAGTATACCATAGTGTGCTACATATCCATAGCTATAATTATACAAGAAGGTGTTATACTACAAGTACTGCACGAGAAAAGAGTCAAGTTTTCTTTGCTGCGGCAGAAATCTAAGTTGTTGACCGCCAGACGTATGGTCACTGAATGACACTGTACCATAAAAACGAAACCACAATAAAAATAACTATAACCTAATGACCTAGAGCGCTAAATTGCTTTGTATTTCAATTAATGAGGATATCATTTATGGTAAAAGAGCTAATAACTGATAACCTAGAGCGCTGTATTTCCTAGCGTTTTAATAGACAGCGATATAATTGAAGACAAAAAAGCTAACACCTAATTAGTTTTTATCATAAAAAAATTATTTGGTTTTTCTTGTGGATTATCAAAAATATTCGATGCGTATTTTTTATCTTTTCTCGTAAATTAGGAAAATTTTATACCTGTTAGCGTGCCTGTTACCCAAAAAAAATTATAACTATATTTATAAGTGCTTACGATTTTTGTGAAAAATCACTTGTTGACGATATTTTCAGTATGAAAAAAGTGTCCAAATTCTTTCAACTTTTTAAAAAGATAAATGTTTATAAGGAGTAACAGAATAAGATATTTTTTTATTCGCATGCGTGACACTTAAAAGTTTGTATGCAACTTTTAAAATCGTTCTTAAGTGCGTAACTTACATTAAAAGTCGTTTAATTTGAGAAGCACTTTTATAATTTATGTGAAAAGTACCTTTGATTTGGCGTAAATAACTTCTTACTTTCTTAGAAAAATAATATGAAAAGTCTTTATTAAGCAATTGTGTTGAACAAAATATATGTTACTTCTAAAATCCTTAAAAACTTTACAGATCTTTTCATTTTAAGCGCTAATTAAAATGGACATAGCTTTCAAGGGTATCAAAATGAAAAGCTATTTTTCAGCTAAAATTGAAGCCGATATCAAATCCTTCAAATGCTTTCTTAACTTTTTTCGATTCGTGCGTTCGTTTTAAAGTTACGGTTTATCAATGATTAAGAAATCACAAGATTACGAGTTACATAAAGTTGAAATAGTATTTTTCAGAAAGTTCTAAAAATGTTTAAGTATGAATCAAGCATCTTACAGAAAAGTGTTCGAAACATTTTATGCTTTAACTGAGCCAAAAATACAATAATACTGTTTTTATAAAAAAAATGAAATTTTTATATCATCGTTGATAATTCGTCCATAATAAAAAAAATGTATTTGTAAATATGACTAACGCGAATTTCTTTCAACGAATTTTTTTCCCTGCGTAAAAATAAGTGGAATAAATTTCATTGGAGTAATGGTTCTGTTTACCTCTCCGTTACGAAGATCAATTAGATTTATCTATATTATGTTACTAAGATGGCGTTTGAGTATATATGCGGGGAATAAAAAGGTAAAAGAAACATCCCAAGTATCCAAATACGCTATTGCTACAGTAAGTAGTGATTGTAAAATGTATGAATGTGGGACAAAACACCTTGACCGGGTCATATAAATAGCCGAAATTGAAAGGAATAAGTAATTTATTGTAGGCTTTAATTTTTCTTACAAGGATAATATTTTTAAACTTGATTATCAGGTTTAATTCAAAATGGCAGATTCAAAATAGCGGCCGATTTTTCTAAAATCAACTAATGTTGAATGTAAAAAAGTACTATGTTATTCTACATGAAATTCCAAATAAAAAAAGTATTTGGTAACTATCGAATATAAGTACAAAATTGTCGAAATTTCCTAGCTCTATACAATCGCCTATTTTGGTTTTAAATATAAATGAATCGCCGTAATAAAAAAGTTGGAAGAATACTGAGGTGATTTAGATTGCCGATTATTATTCTATGGTCAGAAGTCCAAAAAACGAATTAGTCTGTCTGATATAGCAGACGTCTTCAAAGAAATTAACTAATTTAAAAATTAAATAATACTGCCGTACTGTCAGTAACAAAAATTTACAGAAATTTTTTTCATTTAAATTGCCGTTTTTTACTTTTTGACATAAAGTTCTAAAAACTCATCTAATCCAAAAAAATCTTATACTAGTTGCTCTTTTGAAAAGTTATGCCTATAAAAATTAAGTGTATTTAATGATAAAGATTTTGCGATCGCTGACTGCAAATTCACGGTAAATGCCTGAAATGAGGAATAGAAGATCAAATACGGCTATTATAATGACAAAAAACCTAAAAATAAAAAAATATTAACTGATAATTGTCGCAAATAACCTCAAAAAAAACGTATAGAAATTGCAGGTCAATGATTATGTTGAATACGCAGCCTTATCTGACGACCGTAAAAATCGTATAAAACTCGGCAGTAGAGATTTTAAACATCATAGCCCCAATTAAAAAAGGACGTTTAAAATAAAAGCTCCTTAATCATAAGCTTGTAAGTCATTTGATTTGAGTTGGAATAACCTCAAATTCCTAAACGTGACATTTAATTACTTTACAAGCTTGTTTTACGAGCTTAAATTTTAGATTTCGGTAAAATTTGTTGATTTCTGGAAGTAAACTTAAAATCTAACGTTACTGCACGGTTTCGTGTATGCCCTTTATCAGCTATACTATCCACAACTCCTCGCACTATCTCCTCCCCCTTCCCCTATATGATATATAAAGTTTAAGACGTTCTTGTGAAAACCAGAAAGACCTGGACAGATGATATCGACCTCTCCCGATGGCTGAAACGATGAATGTGCCTTGGGTGGCGTATCCCATAGGACACACTTCGTTCCTGGAACGTCACAGTAACGTGGCATTTATGATTTCAAATCAAACGTGGCTAAGATAACATTGTTTGAACGTTTCAGAAAAGTGATATCAAAATATCTTAACCATAGTTGTTTTTCCATGATCCTAACACTAAAACATTAAGAAAACAAGTAAAACAAACTCAGATCCCGAGACCACACCAAAAAACTAGATCTTTGTCTCACAGCTTATTATTATAACATGAATGGTCTTCGTACTAAACTATCAGTATTTCGTACAAACGGTAAACTTCTTGTTCCTGTACCGTGCATCATAATTCTTAATGAAACTTATCTTCATCTTGATATCAAAGACAAAGAATTGGGCCCATCAGATTATATTGTATACTGGAGGTTTTTTGTGATTCTATTGTCTGCAGTTTCCAGAGGGGGGCCCAGGATGACTCGGTGTATGTTGATTATGAAAAAGCAATCGATTTGATCAGTTATGGATTACTTATTACGAAACTGCATCGGGTTGGTTTGGGTGGATTTCTACTGAACTAGTTCAAATGATACTTAACGGGCTGTACTCAAGTGGAGGCTCTGAGTGGGGCCCTGTCGGTGTCTGTCAATATATGTTCAGGTGTTCCGCAGGGCTCTCACATTGGGCCGCTACGATTAGAGTAACATGAATGAGCTCTCAACTAGCATTAAGAAATGTGCCGTGATTTTATTTTCTAGATCTAGAGATCCTATGATTTATGAGTACAAAACGGGGGTGCTTCATTGGCACGATGTGCTGAGATAAAGGATTCAGGTATAACATTTGAGAGCTCTTTTACTTTTAATGTACATATTGAAACTATTATCTATATGGCTCACAGAACTCTGGATTTTCTGAGGAGAAATTGTAGGGACTTCACAAGTATTAATAGTTTGATCTACTTATATTAAGCCTTTGTCCATCCGTACGGTTCGCGGATATAGATACCGTACGCGAATCAATCTATTAACAATATTAAACAGGTGTAGCACCAGTTCTTTTGTTTTTTATCGTACAGATTGGGTATGCCAATGTCACATTTAGATCATGATTACTCCGTTATACAAACTGAAACTCATTTAAATGATATTGGCTCTGCACCTTTAATATGACTACTCTATTTTATACAAAATCTTTTCTGGTCGTGTGAATTGCGACACGGTAGTTGATCTGTTTGCGCTCAGGGAGTGCAATTATTTGATAGGAAACCAAAGACAGTTTTTCAAAACTAATACGCAGCATAATTATGTCTATTATTTCGTTTTGCTTCGTCTCAGGAGGTTGTGGAACTCACTTCTAAGTGATTTTTATAATGCTTAATCAATTTATGAGTTTACAATGCATCTTAACTACTTTGTTTTTTGGTATTAAGTGCTTTGCCAGCGATCATCAAATTAGTTGTAAAATGATTTACCACTGCATAATTTTTCATTTTGTATATGACGAATCCACCCGTTGATTTGTCTAAATAATGAAATAAATAAATAAATCCTGAAACATTTGAGAAATAAGAAAAGTAGCTGTAATTTATTACAATGGATTTTTAACGCAAAATGAACGTTTCAGAGACAGCCAGAAGAAACTTTAAATATTTGCAGCTACATTTCTACCATTTGCAAAAGTTTTAGACACAAATAAGTAAAACTACAATTGTTAGACAATTATAAGATCGGAGATTCATTATAACTTAATTAATGCCTCTTGGGCGGCGATTTGAATATTGTTTTTTCTTTTTTTTTTTTTCGGATCAAGGTACAAAAGCTGACGTGATAAAGCAAATAAGAGGCAGCGTTGTTATGTGAACTTATAAGATACCAAAAAACTACTTGTCAGATCGTTTAATTGACAAATGTTAATCGATTCTTTGCGTTTTTCTTTTTAGATAAAGTTTTCTAGGATTTTTAAGGTAAAAAAAAAAAAATATCCATTTTAAATATTTATAGTCCATTATTAGGCACTAAGTGCTTCGAATTTGCCATTTTCATACTCCCTATTAGTGTATTTTGAGGTTAGGTAAAAATGATGATGTAACGGAGCAATGTAGAGACAGGATTCTTATTAGAAACTCTGAGATACATAGCAAACTACTCAAAAGAGGATTTAACTAAAAAATGTAGATCGATCTTATTCGATTTTTTTCGGTACGGATTTAGCGTTTTTTAAGGTTAGAACTTTTTTTAAATATCAGAAATGTCACTTCAACGTTAATTAGGGCACATACAATATTATTGTCAATTTTTCAATTCTTGCAGTGTCTCACTTTGTACTTCGTGTCAGAAGTTGCCATTTTCGTGTTCATTTTTGGTGTTTTTTGAGGTTAGGTCGAAAATATGACGTAATACAGCAATTTCACTGGCAGAACTTTTCTGGACAACTCTAAGATACGTGGCCAACTACTCGTGAAACCATTTCATTGACTAAATTAAATTGATCTTATGCGTTTTTCATTTTCTGTACGGATTTTTAGTTTTTTGGAGGTTAGAAATTTTGTACAATATCATAAAAGCAACTAAGAAATTATTTAAGGGTATTATCACAATAAAAAATACTAATGTAATTTTTTTAATTCTTGTCGTGTATCACATTGTACTTAGGGCCTGGAATTTGTGATTTTCACGTTTATTTTTGGTGCTTTTTAAGGTTAGAAAAAATTATGACGTGGTGGAGCAATTTGGACCCTGGATTCGGATTCAGCCTCTCAAAATAAATGAGGAATATATATTTGCTTATTGGTACCCTGACATTTTTTTTTGTGGTCCTGTGTAATAGATGAAAAATCCATTTGAGCCGCCTTATTTCTTGATTATCACAGGAGCGGTCGATAAGCCACTGGCAGATTGATCTATTATTGCTTGCTGGGCCAAGCGATCTACTTATGCAGTTGCTATCTCCAGTATAGTATCTTAATGCCGTAGAGCCGTAAGTCCTCTACTCTTATTATGCTAACTAGCACCTCTGTGTTCTCATCCTTAGCAATGATTAAAACTTCTAACACACCGTCAGACTCGGAGTTTTAGCGCTCTGAGACGGGTGCGATCGTTGTCCTAAGCCAGATTTCAAAGACGTCTAAAAAAATAGAATAGACTTCCTTCTTATCGTTTAGGTACTTGGTATCGTACACTTGAAGAGTTTATTGGGGATACAGTTAAATATTTTCACCGGTGACTTTACCGTACGCAAATTGTCAAATTTTCACAATGTAAAGACATTTATGAAAATAAATTTTTTTTGTTTACACCTTAACGTTGTTGATAGCCTTAGAGTTATGTATAAGTGCATCAAAAAAAAGATAGTCCGTTTTGTATGTGCATATACACTCGTACATAATACTAAGTATATCAACAATGTTTAGGCGTAAACAGATGATGTTATTTTCATTACAAAAATTTATTTAAATGACAATAAATCAATACACTCGCGCCAAAGTCATTAGTACAAATTTTCAAGTAATGATTATTAACCTATGTGCAGAATTAACCTTATAAAAAATGTCAACAACGTTTCGGTGATTTTTATTAATTGGGTTGAAATTTAATATCGAAGGCATACATTTTTTTACGAAAAACTATTTTTGTCCTACGGCATCATGCAACAATAATATTTCTACTTCATGTTTATATTAGTGTGATTCTTTGGGGTTGAATTCTGTTCAGATGAATTTAATAATAGTACGACAGCTTTTAATTATTCTAAATTTTACCTCCAAGCAGTTTCGGTTTTGATACACCGGTGTCAGGAAAATTACTTTGTATTGCCTGGACATATGGATAAGGTCAATGTTTTGAGCCGCTGCTATCCATCCTTCCGAACGAAATTCTCCGAATGCCCACTCACCCCAACGCCTATTCTCCGGAATGACCATTCACCCGAACGACCATTCACCTGATCGACCATTCTCCCGGTCAACCATTTCCTCGAAAACTCATTACACTGAAATAGTTCGCCGAAAATCCCCCCAATAACATGTGCATACTCATTACTTCATTTTTTCAACACATATTTGTGTAATATTTAAATTGAACGTAAGAAATAGACATTCGGGGAATGGTGTTCGGGGGAATGGTAGGGAATTCTATCGGAAGAATTTAACCAGATGATTGGGTTCAAGAATCGTTTCAAAAATCGAATGCAAGCTCATCGACCAATTACCTAAAACTCAATCATCCAATTATATTTTCATTATTTCAGTAAATAATTTTGATTTACCTTATAATTTTTTATACCTTGCAGTATTCTGTTCCTGCGATAAACTTTGATGACAGGCCACCATCTGCAATGATTATTAAATCTGCGGTCGTTTATCACACCGTGATCTGCTGATCCTGTAGAAGACCTACGCGAGAAGACACTGTCTCTTAATTCTGTCAAGCCTGCACACTCTTATGCACAAATGGCATCCTGTTTCTGCTGTAAACATTGACGAGACAGTACATTCTACGAATTAAGTAACCTGCACCTACATAACGTGCGTAATATTCTCCTAAAGCTAATTTTATTGAAAATTCGCTGCCTCCGTCTCTCGTCCAGCCTCAGCTATCAAGACTTATCATACAAAAGTCAAGCTGATGAATGTATAAAATAAGTATCATTAAAGTTTTTTTTTAATTCGTCGTAAGCCGTCCGGCTTTACGAAACTTCTTTCTAAAGTTTTAAGTTTAAAAGTTCTAATTATTGTCAGTGATTTTTTTTAAAAACATTCTTGAACTATCTTATAATTTTCTTAGTAATATGTATGTTCTATTCGTAATGACATTCTACAGCCAGTCAAACATTTAAAATATAAAGTATATTCAATCGTACTCAAAAAATAATAATTGCACGCATGACAAAAAATATGTATGGCAAGTGCTATTGCAGTCAAGGTGTGTGCGTATTATCAATTTCGAGTAGGTATCTACAGAATATAGAATATTTAACAGGTACACATAGTTATTACAAGGAAAAAAAATCTTAATTTGTATGGAAGTCGTCATGATGTTTCAAGAATCTCTTGCACTTATTTAAGTTGTTGAATCATTGTTATGATTGTTATGATGTACTTAATTCTAACAAATTATCTGCATTATTTACTACAAAGGCGTAATAAGACATATGTATATTAAATTATATAGCTTGGCTTCGAATTCGTTCCTGTTTATTTATATTATTTTGTAGATCATTTAAAGCAGTATTTGTTGGAATGAATGCAAGTTAGTATGGTCATATATTACAAATCTACGGTCAGATGTCTAAAAAACCAAATGTATGATCAAATATGTTGGCTAACTCTGCTAAAAGCATAGATCTTACAACTTCTTTTATTTTAGTCTTATGTAAAAAATAGTCATTATATAAAAGGAGTTTGTGGGATTCTGGAGTGCAGCACGAGTTTTTTATTATAATAACGATCAGTGCACTGTTTATTACGTTCTTATATATTATAATAAAGAAGATAAGGTTACGAATAAAAGTTTCATTATACTATGAGATTGTGTTGCACGTGATGTTTCTGCAGTGAATCTAATAAGATACATCAATAGTCAATACGATAGTTCATGTTAGTGGAGGTGCTCGACCTCATAATGAAAAATTGTCAAACTCGGAAATCATGCTAAACATAGTAACGTCACAGATGAATGGCATTTTTTTCAACAGCACATGATAGAGGCGCGTGCTGATCCATAAATATATTAGACAAAAGTGATGGCATCGTCTAGGATTTTTTTCGATTGATCACCAGAATGATAAAGGGTTATTACATTCTTTATCAATCATGAAAATTAATTACCATGTAGAGAATAATCAAAACTAATCAAAAATTTCTTATAGCTTCTACATAAACAATATTTCTAAAACTCGAGCGTTTTTGTTGAGTCATAATATAATTCAAAAAATAATTAGGTATTCGCCACCGCAGTGAGCTTATTGTTTGACCAGTGGTACATACTATAGACCACGCATAGTAAGGCCTGCCCACCATGCGCGGAAGTTCAACACTTCCACAAAGTCCTGGCTGCTACTACGAACCATAAAGCATTTAGCGTTCTATAAAACTTTAGGGACATTTACTAAAAAACACGAATGAATAAACTGCAAGAAACCTGTATCGAGTCACAGTTTAAATAAATTACTATGAATAACTATCCTTTCCTATAATAACGTTTAATTTAAAATGTACCTCTAGAAAGTAACAAATTTTATTAATATGTAAAATTAGAGCATGTATAACAAGGTTGTAAGGTTATTAAAGGTTACGTTAAGGGATTCGAGGTTATTTAAACTCAAATTAAGTAACTGACATAAAAAGCTTATGTTAGAAGAGTTTCTATTTCAAACGTTTTATTTAGTTCGTGCTATAATATTAAAAAACTCTGCTACCGAGTTTTATACGATTTTTAAAGATTGTCAGATTAGGCTCAGTTTTTAGCATAATCATTTAACTCGAAACCTATCAATTTTTTTTTTTTGGAAGATTTTGGTAACAAGTATCGGAAAATATTTTTTTTTTTGGTGTTTCTGTCATAACAAAAGCCACATTAGATCTGCTATTCCTTATTTGAGGCATCTGATTGAGGATTTGTTTTTAACGATCGCAAAATCCCTATCGTTAAAAAAGCTTGATTCTTATCAAGATTACTTTTCATAAGAAAATTATAAGACGTTTTGGACTCAAAAAGTTTTTTCAACTATATAAATTATATGTCACGAAAGGTAATTTAAATAAAAAAATTTGCATAAATTTTTGTTACCTGGAATATGTCAGTATTAATTTGATTTCTTCGAAGTTATCTGCTGTATTAGATAGACCATTTCTTTTTTTTGGACACCTGACCATAGAATAGTAATATTGGTGACCTCAATAACCTCAGTATTTGTCAAACTTCCCTATTATGGCGATTTCTTCATATATGAGACTAAAAGATGCAATTGTTTAAAGCTAAGGAATCTTAACAACTTACAAATTATTTTTTATAAAACAATACTTATAATTGATGATTAGCAGTACACCCTTCTAGCTTTGCATTACCTGCACAGATACACAAAGGCTATCTTAGTAACATTTGTAATGAAAATCATCATTGGATGAATAAGGGACTTATATAATGATCCATTCGAAAAAAATACAAAACAATATCAAAGGAATACAGAGTTGAAGAATAGAATGTACAAGCGCAGGAAACATTCAATAGATATTTGAAGACAAACAGCAAACATATAGATTAGTGAATCTATGATTGTATATAAAGACTCTAATCAAAAGCTTTAAGGCCGAAAAAATTTTATACTGCGACGAGAAGAAATCAGTGATGCCAAACAGTGTTCTGATGGGGCTTTAAATAGAGACTAATAACAGTGACCTCTCGTTGCTATTGGCTGATGACGCTAGAGTATAGCTGAAAAGAGAGTTCAGTGACTCTGCCCAAGCCTTCCCCACCGGGGATTCCCCAAATCTATATGAATGTATACTAGTAGGGCTTTCCCCCCTGTACGCTCCACGTGCAAGCCCCGAAATTTTATTATTTTTATTTTCATGTCTAAGTATCTAATACAAGAATGAATTCTTCAATACATACATATGCAGAGACATAAACATAAAAAATGAATACATAAAAATTCGCTTAGAAATCAAAGAAATAAAGTCGAACAAGGTATTACACAAGGTATAACACATAAACCTATTGAAGTTTTTTGTGGATTTCATATATCTTTATTCCAAATTAAAATCACATGAAACATAATTAGTTTTATTAGATATAAATTTAATCATACATTATTGACTATTATTTTTTCAGTAGATTTTCAATTTTCCTCCTGTAACACCTCCTATATGGTTCTTAATCTACTTACTGTCGGTAATCTCTATAAATAGACTAGAGTGTATCGGGCTTAATAGGCCCCTTGCTCTACCCCTTTTAATGTTCTGGATAAACTTGCTAGCCTTTGGTCTAAAAGTACCTGTTTTTTGTGCATTCTGATTTTTTTCAACATTTTTGACGTTCTTATATCTAGCCCTATTCTCTCTAATTTCACCCAGATATTTTCCATATGGATCGTATAAAATGCTCTTTTTAAGGCTACAAACACATTATATAATTTATTGCCCCTTCTCTTAGTTTATTTTCAATTAAACTATTTCATACAAAAAAATAGTCCCTTGCTCTTCTTTTGGCTTTGATACCAGCCTGACTCTCCTGTAATATTTTACACTTCTCTACCTATTTTTTACTCTTTTAAATTATGGCTAATATATTGAATGCTACATTTATTAACGCAACTACCCTGTAGTTTTCTAATTTCTCCTGCTATTTCCCTGCATTGTAAATTGGATGGATTCTTGCTATTTCACACCCTTCAATAATTCGTGTCTTTGTCCATAACCTGTTAATATATTTATTCAAATCATAGGTAGATTTTTAAAACGTTCACCTACAATCCCATTGTCGCCTGCAGCCTTCACGTTTTCTATTTTCCTTAGAACTTTGTTTCATTTATTAATCGATGTAGGCTTGTTAAAATTCTCCCAGACTGTGCTGTTGATTCATTCACCCATTTTCACGTTTTTCGTATAACATGCCTAATCATTGTCTCCTAACAAATTTTTAAAATGTTTCTTCTATGGCTCTTTATTTTCTCCCATACCATTTTTTTCGGTTTAAATTCTTCAATCGCTTTCCAAACTTCATTTAAATTTTTGCTCTTCGCTGCTTTGCTTGATATTCATAAGCTTTCTCAACTTCTCTATCTCCAAAAATTTATTTAACCTCTTTTTTACAGTCTTCATCTCAATTTTTGCAGTCTCTCTTTCATTTTTGACGATTCTTTGGGTTTACATGTAATCTTGTTTTCGGCTTAATTATTTTCATATCCTGACCCTCAATTTTTCAATTTTTTTCTTTTTCTGATCTTTTCATTTGTAGCTCCTCTGATACCTGTGTAATTACATAAGGTAACCGGTCCTATTTTTCTATGTAAATTTATTCCACATTAGTTAATTATATGATACAAATAAATTACTTCTATCTCTTTTAGTCTGTTTAAATTATCATATTTTCTACTTTATTTCCATATCATTATTTTCTAATATACCCGGCATTTTTTCCTTCCTTTCTTCTTTGTATAATCTTTTCCGCGGTTTTAGAGGTCATCGGTAGATGATCTGACTTACTTCTAGTTACCACATACAGTTTCAACAGCATTATAGCCTTTACCTCTAATACAAAATCAGAAGAAATCTCTACCCTTCCTCTGGATAAGCCATATACACGTCCCAATCTCCGCTTGTATACTCATTCTTCTCTGTACTGCTCTCTCTGTACAGTGAGTATTCTGTGTAGACGTGATTCTGTGGTGCTCCCGATTCGACCAAGTGCTGAGCCCTGCTGATATCTCCTGTTAGAGTTCTTGTTACAGAGTGGCCATCTCCGTGACCCAGGTGGGCGCATGCCTTGCTCGTGGGATCCCATGTGCCTCCTGGGGTCCGGTGTTGACGTGTACATCCTGGCTGTTCCTGACTACCCTTAATCAACGGTGTAAGTGGCGCAATGAGACAACGCCACTTGGCGCCGGCTTGGTGTTGACACGGCTGGTGCCTGCAGTGGCGCTGCCGCTGGAGTTCTGCTTCCGAACCTGCTTCCTTGGGGTCTTGGCACTGTTCGCCCCGGGGTGCTGATCTTGACATCGTCTCCTGGAGGTTCGATCCACGGGCGCGGTGTCGGCGCTACCTTATCGACTGCTGGTCTGTTTGGGGCTACCGACGGTCGTTGGCCGCTGCGCTGCTGTACCGTCTGCTGAGCCCGTGTAGGGTCTGCGCTGCTGCGCAGAGACTATCACGGCATGGGCTCTGCAGATGACGTGCCCGGGGGTTCACCTTTGGAGCTGTCAGCTAAGGAGGTCGTTTGACTCCAAAGCGACGTTACATAACATCGTAATCGTCTGCTGGGATGGTTTAACACTGAGAAGGATACGGCGTGCAAGGTTGAGACTCGCGCTGCCATAAACGGGTTGTCCAATGCATTCACGACCATCATGAGTGCCTATCTGGCGCATTTGGCGGCCGATAGGACTGCGGAGTCCTGCGAGAAGCAGCTGGCCGGAATGTGCGTGAGGGTAAAAGCAGCCTATAGCTCCCTCGCAGGAATGGCTGTGCCTCCGTCGACGCACCCTTTATTTATTAGGGGTGATGATTAAAAGAGATTTCCTCTTTCCCTTCGTAAGATATTGGATTTCTGACACTAAAAACCCGAAATTTCTCACTTTGGAAACGTGAGTTATAGAGGTTAGTAAGTCATATTAATGATTGTTTGGCAAAATTATTTTCCGTTTTTGAAGTTTCTTTAATAATTTGAGGTTAGGATTTGACGGTCTGAGATTTTAAATATTTTTCCTGTATTCTACGTTATCTGAGCTTTAAGCTCCAAAAAAATTTTTTAATTCCTTCTTTTCTTCGTAAGATATTAGGATTCTGACACTTAAAACCTGAAATAGCCTACTGTGAGGCGGTAAGTCCCTTCCTATTAAGCGTGCTGAAAGACTGGCTATCGGCCCTCGTAGTGACAAGATTAATGAAATACCAACTGCGCTGGATACTAAAAGGACCTTGCTCAGGGGAGTCAACGCTGCCACGCTGGGACTGAGAGTTGGGCGGGTCAACACACGTTTTGACGGCTCTGTGGTCATTGAGGGTGAGTCCATCGGAGTCCTTGCGAGCAACCCTATCCTGGAGGACCTCGGACTCGAGGTGAAACCACATCTGCCGCGCATTAGGATCGATGGTATTCCTGTGGAATACACCAAAGAAGAGATTCTCAAGGACCTTATTGTGTAGAACTTGACAGACAGTGCCTCGTCTGACACCAAGTTCGTATATCTGTATCCAGCAATAAATAAAAAGCACTGATCGTGTGTAGTTGAGGTCTCTCCTGACGATCGGGCTAAACTGTTTCAAAGAGATAGAGTGTGTCTTGGCTGGATGCAGTGTCGCTTTACTGATCACATTTCCTTGTTGCAGTGTTATAAGTGCCATAAACTGGGTCACGTCGCTGCCGAATGTGAGGAGGGTGATACCTGTGGATATTGTGCCGAAACACACCCCACAAGAGATTGCCAAAAACGCTCTGCACTTTGCTGCATAAACTGCAAAACTAACAAGCTGCCCTATAATAACCACACTGTTTTTGATAGAGCTAAATGCCCCACCTTGCGAATCAGCACTGAGCGAAAAATACGTTCAATTAACTATGGCGAATAAATAAATAGCAGCTGATCAAGGCAATGTAAGGTTGGGCATATCAACGCTGAATCTTTAGAGGCCCACGCGGCTGATGTTTACGATGCTATTATGAGATACGATGCTGATATTTTTGGCATTTCCGAGTCCTTCTTAAAAGATTCAGTCCCCGAAAAGAAAATTCGGCTGGAGGGCTACAATCTATTTAGGCATGACAGCACCTACAAATCCCGAGGAGGAATTGCACTCTATGTGCGTGCCTCTCTCAAATGCAATATTGTTGGTGTATCGGCTCAACCTCAAACGTTAGCTGACCCAAATAGAAAATCCTCACCTACACGTCCTGAATTTCTGTTGACAGAAATAAAAACTGGATCTCACATAGTTTTATGTGCTACCGTGTACAACCCTCCTAAGGTTGGCTACTGGGACGACGTAGAAGCTGCGATTCAGGAAAGCCACAGTGCCTACGATGTACTCCTGTTGATTGGTGATCTCAACATCGAGTGGAATTCAGATACTCCCAACACCAGAACTCTTAAGGGTTCACTAAAGACACTTAAAATACGAAGTGTGCCCTTCAAGCTGACGCACCACGCAACTGAGGATGGCACCACCATTGATTACATTTGCTTGAGCGAACATCTCAAAGTGCTGTCTTACGAGCAGTTTAGCATGCCTTGGATCTCGAAGCACGATGCACTCTTCGCTGAAACCAGTTTACCTGCGCCAATCAGGCGACCTCGATATATCAACTGCAGGTCATTCAGGCACTTCAGCGAGGAGGCGGTCCAACGGGATCTGCTATCTGTGGATTGGCGTGGCCTTGAGGCGACACCTCCGGTTGACGACAAAGTGACACTACTCACGCATGTACTAAGAAACATCTATGATCGCCATGCTCCTATACGAACCTTTTCAACTGACAAGCTTTCGTCTCCGTGGATTACTCCTGAAGCCAAAAGCAAAATCAGAGAACATAACTGCCTGTTGGGTTTCTGAAGGTTTGTTTGCCAGCTATTTTACAAGTGTTACTGCACATATTCGATGCATCCCTCCAAATGGGAGTCTTTCCTCCGTCATGGAAGCATGCAACCGTCGACCCGATTGCAAAGCATAGAAAGGGTACCACAATTAACGATTATAGGCCTATCAGTATCTTATGCGCAGCTATTAAAATACTGGAGGCTGTTACATACAAGCAGATTATCGGTTTCATTGAGCACAGACACATTCTTGATGTGTACCAGTCGGGCTTTTGACGGTTGCACAGCACCCACACTGCGCTAGTCAGGATAGTTGACGACATCAGGGAAGCGATGGAGAAAGACAGCATAACCCTCTTGATCTCTCTATACATCAACGACTGGCCTGTAATATTGCATGACTGCTCGTATCATCTCTATGCAGATGATCTGTGCATTTATTTTCATGACCATTCTAGCGAGGCTGAGTGTCTTACTCAGCGTGCTAATACTACCCTGGGCCGCACATCGAACTGGGCGGAGATGAACGGCCTACGAGCTAACCCATCGAAAACAAGGTTGATTTGGTTTGGAACGCGAGGTTTCAAGAACAAGATTACGCCAGACCTGACAGTGATCAAACTTGATGGGATGGACATAGAAAATTGCGATGAAGCCAAACTCTTAGGAGTCACTCTTGACTCAACCTTTAAGGCACATTGCATGGCCACTGCTGAGAAGTGCCACACTACTTTGGCGCGGATTCGTAGAATTAAGGATAGCTTACCAAGAGATACCCGTCTCCTGCTAGTCCACTTTTTGGTGTTTCCTCACCTTGATTACTGCTCGTCTCTGTTACACGGACTTACCATCGAACTAGTTACTAAACTTGGCAAGTGTAAAAATGCTATACTTCGCTTCATCGAGGACATGAAGAAGTCGGAGTATATCACGCCTGTCTACGCTAAGGATGACGTCCTGTCTTTCACCGGTAGAGCCTTATACACGATGCTCTGCCTGTTGGCAAGAATACTGCAGTCTGGTACGCCATCTTATCTCGCAGACGGCTTCAAAACGTCACCCAACGATGCAAGGAAATTAAGGACATCGAACACTAACGAGCTTGTCGTTCATGATGCATTACTCGATGTATACAAGGCGTCATTTATTATAGAAGTGGCTAGGGAGTGGAACAGCTTGCCCCCCGACTTGCGCCTCCAATACCTGAGCAGGAGCTTCAAAAATCACCTGCTTAAGGTGCTGAAAGCTCGAGATAGCAAAACGTAGAAGGCCTAGTCATGCACAACTACATGCTCTCTCTGCGACCCACTTACTGTGATAAATGTGTTTCCATGTTAAGCTCAATCAGTTATAAGCACGTTTAAATACCTATTTTTTTTTTCTCTTCTTATTTATATTTTTCCTTTAAACTTTGTTCAATTTTATTATATTTTACATTTAATAAGCTTGTAAAATTTTTTTTCTTTTTACGTGAGCCTGCGTGCTCACCTTTCTGTGTAGCGCCTAATTTTCGCCTGTAACCTGGTCAAGGCTAATAAGGGCCCTCGGTTCTTAGCCTAATAAGTACACTCTACTCTACTCTACTCTTCATCACTAATCCTAAGTTTCAGCACGATTTCGATACTTTCTCGCCTTCACGGTTTAAATAATTATCCTCTGACTTTTTTTAGCTACAAACATTAGGGTCTGTTTGCATTTGCTCGTCTCCTATCATATCTTTTGAACAGTTCTGTCTCCGCCTCCTGCTCGGTTTAGATTATAATAAAATAACATTTCAAATAAACATTAAATTTACTACACAAATTATTTTGTTGCGTATTTATAGATCAATTATATTTTAAGGAAACGATTTGAATAATAATAAAAATATGGCTTCATCAGACTGATTTATAAATGTCACAACTGTACGCGAATGGTTTGACGAACTTTAAAAACCTAATGCGCCATAGCAGTACACATTAGTTTAACTGGATAAATTTTTTAGCTGTTTTTTATGAAGTAATATTTTATTGTTACATTAGTTCTATTTTACAAGTTTTTTGACTGTGGGGAAGCGTGGGGGAGGGTAAAAAAAAAATATATAAAAATCAAAAGAATTTTCCTTTGTTTTACAGGGGAACTGTAGAAGAACAGATAGGGGCACGTAAAGGAGCGTGGGGGAGCGGTAGGAAAGTGGATTGAAAACTGTGAGCTCCACACAATACAGCTACAAAGGAAGATAAATATGTTTGTTTCACTTTATTCGTTTTTGGACTACTTTTTATACAAAGCAATGTGGGGGAGTATGTGGGGAAAACGGTGGAGAAGCAAAATAAATTTGGTAAGGTGCAAGAGGGGGAGAGTTGGGGAGTATGGAGGAGCGAGGGGGAGGAACACCAAATTGCTTTGAATACGTAAGAACTGAAATAATTTTCCCTTGTTTTGCGGGGGAACTATGGAAAAGCAGCTAGGGACGTGTGGAGAAGCGTGTAGGAGCGTGGGGGAGAAAACTGACAGCCCCACACAATACAACTACACAATATAGGAAGACAGGAGTGTCAAGTTCTCCATTTTTCAGGTATGGAATTTTTTCATCTATTTTGACAGATCAGTGATCAGCAGAAAGAATTTTTTTTTGTGTTATCTTATAAAGAAATTGTTGCTATACAAGAAAATGAAGTTTGCTTGTACGTGGCCAGACCAGGGTTAGTGTTTGTGATTAACCTTTCTCAACAAAATTAAAAATGTTTTTTTCCTTGATTAAAAGTGTTTTTTTTTTCTTTTCTTTCAAGTCCAAATTAAGAGAAAATATTCGTCAAAATTGTTGTCTAAAATGTATACAAGTTAAAAATTCGCAATGTTTAAGAAAATGCCTATTTCTTTGAAACTCTGTAAGCTATACTTTAAAATTATTATCTTTCAAAAAATGTCTGATTTTCGGAACAGAAGATAATAAAACTTTAAGATGTTATTTTATAGCACCCGTCAATAAAAGAAAGTATCTTTGAGACCACTTCATAGGACTTAACACTAGAGACATCATTTATTTCAGTTAGATATTAGTAATAATAAGCATCGACGTGATTACTTATGCTTATAATTAAGCTGCAGTAGATAGTAGAGTGTTATAGTTGGCTTAAACAAAAGTTCAGAGTTAAGACTTGTGATTTAAAACAATGTTATTAAATTTAATGGTTTCTTGGAACAAGTTACAGGTGTTCTCAGATGACAAGCTATAACGTAACCAGAAAACAAAGAATAATTCCATCTCTATAAAACAAAGAGTTCAATTATGGAACTTTCCTTTGAAATTATAAATAAAAAAAATTAGAAAAATTTAAAATATATGTTATTAATCGTTAAAATAATATTAAAATAACATATTTCTTACAGTGAAACGGCGAAAGTATTTTTTCTACGATTATTTCTCTCGATGAAAATGTTTAATAATTCTTCAATATTTAAATTCTCCGCTATTTCTGAACGTATGTTTAAGATTGCGCAAATGTTCATTCTTTCTTGACCGACAGAATTTCTGAGATAAGTCATCGTAGTGATGAAAATACTCGCTCATTGTACAAGTTAAGCCAGAAGTCTTAGCTAATCGTGTTATTTGATGAAAGATAGTTTTTCATTGCTAACATCCTTTTACATAGACATGTGTATCTAAACACGTGTCAACATGTACTTATGCGTTAATATTATTATAAAAGTACATAATTTATGTTAGAACATGAGTAGTAACACAAATCTATGATTGTAATTGCTTTATCTTATAAATAAGCAAGAAAAATGCAGGTATGGAATGATATCGGCAGTTATCAAAAATCTTACACTTTTTATCTTCAAGTATCCATTCGTGTACCAACGTCTGCTTTGATATGGCCAAATAGAGTTTTTTTTATGTCAGTATAATGCCAGTAAGTAAATACCATGGTGCCTTTTACAATACCTATAGACTACCTGCTGAAAGAGCCAAAATGAGGACCAGCATGGAGTTATATACCGCTTTCTCCGCAGGTTTGAGGAATTCCATACCTTCCGTACCTAAGTTGACACTCTTGTAGGAAGATGTATATTTATATATATCCCAAGCCCGGAGCACAATTCATATACTACATCGATGCGTTCCCGAGTAATTGGTACAGTAGCCGAGTAGACTAACGTACTGCTGTTTTGCCGAGCATCTCTTCAAATCTCGGCTTGATCTATTATTTTTTTTTTTTTTAATTCTTTACGATTAACTTTTTTTCAATAAATATAAATATTGTACTATTTTGAAATAGTAAATCGCACAACAAGAGCAGAAAATTGAAATTCAACATTTTTCCCGTGTAGTGCAGACTATTTTTCTTTATACCTGGTCGAATTTACGTTCATTAATTAATGTTAACAATTCAACTGCGCTTCAGCAGACAGTGCTGGGTGCGGCCATGTTTTAATTTCGTCCTCACTTCAGCACCTTTGTTGGAGACGATGGAGACTCGTGAAGCTTTAAATTTCGTCCGTCTCTCTATACTTCTCATACATCTATAGCCACTGTTTTGTTTGATGCCTGCATTTGCTGTCTGGGGGTAGGCATGAAAACATAAACATAGTCTTTTTATTTGCACACACATGCACGTACACATTTTTTCACTCGCCGATTTCTTTATGGTCGTTGCGTTTATTCAAAGGTATAGTCAAATAGAAATACTGTTTTTACTGTATATGTTTCGTTTTATTAGTTGTCCCTTTTTTTTCTAACCTAGTAATATCTGGCTTGTGTTTACATAGGGCCTTATTTTGGTCTCTGTTAAAAGTATCTTTAAGAATCAGTCTATTATTATTTTAACAACTGGACCCAACATGGAACTATCGGCTTTGTCCGATGAATCTGAAAATGAAGAGGAACATTTTCAAAAGATCGACGAGGAGGCACAATCTATTATATACACTGAAACACTGCCAAAAAAGTCTGCAGGTTGATATAGTCTAGTCTATGACTTTAACAGATAAAAATAAATTTTGGATTACTTGTAATGTACAAATAAAAATTCTTTCTATGTTTTTGATGCTAATTAAATAAAAAATGTATGTTTAAAAGTTGAAGCGTATCAGTTTTACATGTGCTATGGTGTCTGCACTTCAACATGGTCATGCTCAACATTTTTTGCTCCCGCTATTACAGAGGGCGTACTTGATGTTTCGTCAATGCACGAATCTTTTGGGTTCGGCGTCGATATTGATGCAGAAAGTACGTACTTCCGACCAATGTGTGGTGAAAAAATTATTGATTATTCTATTGTCCCACCAGTATATTATGATCCCTAATTATTTGACAAATATCTAAGTTTATTTTAAATCTCATGTATTTACAACTTAAATAATAATTTTAACTGTTCGTACTTAAGATTGGTAAATATAATAGAACTGCCACAAGCCGTCGATTAAGAAAAAAACTCTATTAACTCGGCTGCTTTAAATTATCTTTATTCATGAAATTATTTATAGCTCAAGCTGTCTATTCCCGAGAAATCAATACGCTTGACTGCTTGTGACTTTATTAAACAAATTATCAATAATTATTAAAGCACTCAATAGGAATAAAACCGATGGACTTGACTACTTGCGCTGTTCTATATTTTAATTATTAAAACTTTTTAAAATGCCGAATAATAATTAAATAAATACGCTCGGCTACGGGTGCTGTGATTTTTCATAATTAGTATATGGATTTAAAGCACCGAAAATAATTAAAAAATAGGATTGGCTACTTGCGCTGATATACAATCTAACAACTGTAACGACTTCTGGTACCTGCAACAAATGAAACAATGTCAGCCCTTCTATGTCTCAGTGTTTTAAAATTGAGTTGATGTTTTTGTGTCGTCGTTTACCATCGATAATCATGATTGTTTGTAAAATTCCAACAATCGCACGAACATCTGCCATTAAAATTCCGTCAAAATCTTGACATTAAAAAAAGTTGAGGTTATAAATAAATTTTTTTTTTTTTTAATAGCACGGATAGTTTCGCATTACTATGATATGGAATGGCAGTACCAGTTTTTTCAGTGTAAAATTTAGTCGATTCTGGTCATTTTATCATCATTTGGCGCTGTAAGAAATTGTCATGCAATACTAGCGCAAGTAGCCGATCCCATTTTTTAATTATCATTCAGCTCTCCAAATCCATATACTAATTGAATGATATCACAGCGCTTGTAGCCAAGCGTATTTATTCAATTATTAATCGGGACCTGAAAAATGTATAATGATTCCAATATAGAACAGCGCAGGTAGACAAATCTATCGTATTTATTACGATTAAGTGCTTCAATCATTATTAATAATTTAATTGAATAAAAGCGCAAGCAGTCAAGCAAATCAACTCATTTAGGATAGACAGCTTGAGTTATAAATAATTTCATGATTTAAGATAATTTAATGCAGCCAAGTTTATAGATTTTTTTCTAAATCCACGGCTTGTAACATTGCTATTATATTTACCAAACTTAACTACAAACCGTCAAGATTATTATTCAAGTTATAAATACATGATTATTTAAGTAGAGTTAGGTACGTGTTAAATAATTAAGGATCATAATTTACTGGTAAGCCAATAAAATAATAAAGAATTTTTTCAAAACTGTGTAGTATTTCTATTTATTTAAAAAAACTTAATCATAAAAAATGAAAGCAAAAATAAGAAATAGACCGAGCCCAGATTTGAAGAGACTCGGTAAAACAGAGCAGTATGTAAGTCTACTCGGCTATCGTACCAATGGCTTAGGAAGGCATCGATGTAATACATGAATTGTGCTTTGGGCTTGGGTAACATATGTATATATATGGGGAATCCTCGGTAGTGAAGGCTTGGGCGAGCCACTAAACTCTCTTCTCAGCTATACTGTAGTGCCTCTGGCTAATAGCAACGAGAGTTTACTGTTGCTAGTCTCTATTTTGAGCTTCGTTAGGGCAACGTCTGGCATCACTGATAGGAATGCTAATAAAAAATGTCAATCTCAAAATATCAGTCAACTAAAATGAAAATTTTATTTGACACAGAGAAATATAAGGATCAGATAAGATCGTGCAATTTTAAATGTTCATTGAGAATATATGTGAAAAGAAACATGGAGAAAAAAAAGATGTGGATAATTGAAGAATAAATATTATCACAATTAGAGAAAAATAAATAATTCAAATTTTATCAAACTCCATTCCTACAACTTGTTTGACTATTCAATATTTAATACATATAACGCGGCTTCTATACTCGATTGTTCGAACAGAACTATTTTCAAGCGTGTGTTGTGTGGGTGCAATTTAATTGGACGAACGCGCTAAGTATGAATTTTGACAGAAGGTTAAAGCTGCTTGGTATCAATTCAATGCGTATGCATGTGTGGGTGCAATTTTATAGCATCCACACACACGCATAAAAATAATTATGTTCGAAAAATCGAGTATAGAAGACGAATTTTACATTAAAAATAAATAATTATACAGATATAGACAGAGAAAAAAAAAGTAACACAGATTAGAAACATAACCAGGCATAAGTATCAGGTATCAATTATGTCAATAATGAGAAGCTAGCGCCAAGATTAGGGTATAGTAACTGGAATGAGAGGTCTGACATCCTGCAAAGTATAAGCATGGTACTAAGAAACCATAGAAACTAAGGTTAAATATAATTTAAAATGTATGCCCAGTCCTTTATGCTATGTTAGTTACTTAGCTAATCGATGAAAAACAGAACTGAAACTTACCCAATAATTTTAACCGTAAAAATGTAGATAGTAAGAGTAGTTGAATAAAAATAGTTAAGGTTTTTATAAGATTTTGTAACAATAATATTTATCTGGTTGTGAGAGTTGGCATGCGTAGAACACAGATAAGCAAAGCAATTAGTACATATATGCTAGCGGGCCTTTCTTTCCTACGTGCTCTAAGCGCCGACCACAACGAAGAGATATCAACTTGACTATGAACTCTTATGTTAAAATTAATTTTGTTTGATTTATTTAATTTTTGTCGCCTAGGTACGTACTTCAAACTTTAGTCATAATTTGCGATAACTAAAAATAATTCAAATAATTTATTAGCTTAAAGCATAATTTAAGTTTTACTCTTATTATAAAAAAAGTGTGAGGTTTTGATAGTATAATACAAGCTGCACTTAGCATCTAATTTTAGTATTTAAACGTTTATCTTTGTGTCAATGTTTTTTTATTTAAAGTTGGGCTTCTTTGTGTTTTTATGATATGACATCTACAGATGAGATTTTGAGAACATGCTACTCGGCTCCAAAGTCATATTTGTAAATAAATTTTATCAAAATTTATAATTTTTTAACTTTGTATTTTTTTTTAATTTAAACCAGAGTATATTTAAATGCAGTATTATTTAAAGTATGAACACGATTCTTGGAATGTTATTGTTTACCACATTTCTTCTTTTCATACATCTCAGTCCTCATTTTTGATACTTGAGATTTTTAATTACGATTATTTATTAATTAATAATATTTTTAGATACGATCATCAGTTTTATGTTGTATATCCTGTATGTACACTTCTCAGTATTAAATACATGTGTCCATGGGTCTGTACATCTATTCCTATCGTCTTAGCTCATTTTTTACATCTACCTTCCTAAAACTTATAATAATCAATAATACATATTTTTGATCCGTGTTAATATCACACTTGATCCGTGTCAATTAAAATATAATTTACAATCGCATTAAATACGTTTAATTACAATTGCTTATTAACAAATTTTACTGTAATAGTACAATCATACTTACAGTCAAACAAATAACTCTTTATGCATTTTTATTTTGTCAAGATCCGTAATAGTGTTACTTGTTAAAGTTAAACATTACCACAGATCTTGTTTATCTGCGTTACTCATACATGCGTGTACACATCTTAGTCCCTATATTTAGGTCACTTAAACTTAAATTTTGTGCCATTTTGATTACAGGTAACAACTTAGTCTGCAACTATTTTGCAATTTTAATGTATCTTTGACATCTAAAATAATGATTTTCTGTGTCAATAATTTGTTATGGAAATAAATAAAAGTTTTTTTATAGTGTAAAATAAATAGTGTTGACTCTAATTATTTGTTCTCCTTTCTGTTACTATGTTAAATAATATCATGTCATTATTTTAGAATCGCTATAAATTCATATATTTTCGTTCTTTTGAAATTTTTTTGAATTAGTGGATAAATTTTTAATAATGAACATAGTAATTGGACGAGTTAATTTAGTGATTCAGTTTTAAGTGCATGGGTTTTAATTTATTTCAATAGAATATTAAGCTAAAGTGTACCGTTACCCTATGTATTATCTGTTTTATCAGCGGTATTACTGTTGGTCACGTTTATTATTTTCTGCCGCAGTAGAACAAAGTTGGTTATTTTTAGACTTAGTAGTGAAACATTGTATTAAGAGAGTTCTACACCAAATAGAATTATTATTGCAATGGAGCTAAAATTTGAGGTACGGATAAAAAATATACTAAAAATGACCCAGTTCAATTTTTAAGACACGTGGTTACTTGAGAAGCAAGAAACAAATATTTGTGCATTGACGAAATTTAACATGTATTCGTATGGGAAATCGAAGTTTTGCTGGCTTGGATTACTTACAACTGATTGATTACCATTGCAATTCAAACGAGATAATTATCGACAATAAAGAAATTTCTAACGATTATTTATCAATTTCGAAAACGTGGCGAGGTTGTTTACCAAGTAAAAAATAATTTTATAAACTGACTGAAATCTACCGATAGTTATGTTTTTACGTGAGAGTAAGGACAGACGACACTTCAAATAGTCGCATGCACAGCACGTACTATAGCGAGGTATAGAACTCTCTTGAAACACATATTTTTGTCAGACAAATATGGAGCCTACTTGACCTAAAATCTAATTAGTTTCATCCGTTGTCAAAAGCATGTGCTATCCAGCAATTCTCGTTTATTTATATCATGATCAAAAGTATGATACACCTACGTAGTAAGTATAACACACGAATGAATAGTGCTAATCTTATTTTGTAGAAAAATAACATTGTTTTCGATTGGGATTTATTAGCCAATTTCATTTTAAATATAGTTTGCTGGACTACAACGTAATCTTGGTCTGCAAATTCCTGATTTTCTGTTACCAAGTCTATAAGTCGGTTGCTCTGTCCGATTCTTGTAATAAGGTGTGATTATCTTATGTATCTTGTCCTGAATTCCAATAGACTACTCTGCTTACATTCTAAATGACATTTATTAACAAACAATGTAAGCGGAAGAGTCTATTTGGTTATTTGGTTGAAGGTGCTTGGGGTTTTTTTTTTAATTCCGTATTGAGGTGGAGTGTACGGGTCTTCTAGTATATGTTTCATCAACAGTATCACTGATGCACACATTTTTTATTTCCTGTCTCAGTAGAGTAAAGTTGGTTATTTTTGACGTAGTAGCAGAACATAAGTATTAAAACAAATATTCTCTTTTTGACAAATATGGAGCTCACTCGCTCTAAACTCTAATTGGTTTTCATAGTTGTAATATTACGGCTTTCATTGTTCTTGGATAACACTTTTTCTTAGCTCGTGTTTTTCAATAACTATAAAGACGTTTGTTTTAACGTAATTGAATATAAGATATTTGAATTGGTTTATGTTGCAAAATTTATTGCTTGTTTAAAAAGGAGGTTAGAAATAAAAATGTATAAGAAGAATAAGATTTTATGTTACAACCATGGATTTTTCAGAGCAAAGTTATCCAAATCGATTTCGTTCTAAAAAGGTAATGATTATTATTATTAGGGAATAAGAGTGAGAACTGATTTTTAATAGTTTATTTTAAAAAATTATTAACTTTTTACTATTTTACAAATGTATCGGCATTCTAAGAACCACGATTTTTTACAGTATCATTTAATTTTGTCATTTTGGTTTTTATTAATCACATTAAAAAATTTCGAAAATTAAATCTTGAAGCTGCGCAGTTTTTTTAAATTATATTGTTAATCAAAACTGATATTGGACTTTTGCGACTGCACATTTTGTAGGTTATTATATAACGAAGAAAGACATGCTCGAAAAATTAATTATGTAGAACAAATTTATCAATGTCATGTGTATTTATGTTAAAATTCGCTCCTTTTAGGACGCTGATACCGTTGTCCAATAAATGACAATAGTGGGTGCATAATACTTTATACCAACAATGTTTCATGGGTAAAAAATGTTTTTTTTTATGGTTAATCATATGTGACATTACCAAAACGTAAAAAGAAAATTGTCATTTCTATACAAATTTAACGTGATGATAATTAAAAAATAGAAAATAATGTTACGTACGATAGCATATAGCTATACGTCCGTCCGCCCTTCCCTAGCCTAGGGCCCTCTCAGACAGGGCAGTACATGGTAGGCAAAGGGAGAATAAGTCAAAAGAAGGAAGGAAGACTAGACCCGACGCTCGAGAGAAGCAGACGTATCCGCTCCGGTTCACGACTCACACTTGGCTCTTCCCTCGGTCTCTGATTAAATGAAGAACCTTTAACCTCACTTCCAGTGCACTTATTTTCCGATCACCGTACCGAACGTAATCGCACGTAACAGTAATTTTGGTATCATAAGTGGGATCGGTCGAGGAATTTTTTTCAATTTTGCTTTTTTAGAAGCACACATAGCACAGCGTCGCAAAACAAAAAGTGAGGGTGAGTAAAAGAAAAAAAATAAGAGCCACATAAAATTAGAAGGCTGACAAAATGATTAGGTGTGAAAAAACCGTAATAGTGAAGAAAAAAAAAAAGTTAAAACAGACCAGGGACCACGTGGAAACGAGTCAGGGAGGTAAGCTTAGGACAACCAGGGTTGCAGCTTTATCATCAGCTACCGAGAGCAGAGGAGTAGAAAGGAACATCCCGGAACACCCGTATAACGAAGCCAGGGACAAGGATCGAGGGAAAGAATGCAGATCAGCGTACTTATATTCATAATCTGGACGGCAGCAACCTGGTAAGTGGAAATATATTGTTACATTTTTACCCATGAACCCCGGGAATACATGACGAAGAGGGACTTTTAGAATAGACCGAAAAACAAACCCTTATACTAATCCTGCATGAAAAACGAATAAATACATACGTATATATTATATATCAGTAAGCTTGCAGGATAGAAAATCGGCTGTGCCAATAGTAATAAATATAACAAACAAACACTAACGCAGAGTCCCCAATTGTTAACAAACGCGGAAAAAACCCCTTTTTTGAAGTTATTTGATATAGAGCCCACGCATCGAAAAAAATTAAAAATTAAGTAAAGCAAGAAAATTCTGCTACTCACAGCCCCGAATAATATTTAAGAAAAAAAGAGAAAGTTTGAGAAAACGCCGGCGAAACAGTAAGGTGACGCATAGCATTAATACGTAGCCTCCACGAGAAAATCGAGAAAAACAAGATCATAAAAATAAGAACGAAGAGCGACATCCGACCTTTAAATCTAGGTACTACACTAAAAAGGGGCACTGGGTAATAAAACAGGTTAGCAGGCAACAGAAAACTCTTATTCTACAATAACAGGAAATGGCGATAAGAGGACAAAGCACTGACTCGCACGGACAGGGCTCGGAAAAATTCTTGGCAGATGACGAAATTTCAACGCATCAAATAGGCGGAGCGGAAAACAGGGAACAAACACACTTGGGGATAACAGACAAAGTTAACGCAAAAAACATATCAGGACAGGACAACAGGACGACAACGGACGAAAGACATAAGAAGGCAGGAATATTCATGAACAGGGTACAGGGACTTTTCCCGTGAAAATCAAAAAACAAAGGCCCCACAACACTCAAAAACAAAGGCCCCACAACACTCGAAAACAAATATAACGGCGGCATAACACACACAAACTTAGACAACTCATTGACCCCGATAACGCAAACCTAATATAGATACTCTCAGAGGATCGAAATTTAGTATGGGCTGATATAACGAGCACACTGTCGAGGGAGAACATGCGGAACCTGCAATTATTGATGAACAGGTCAACCGCACGGACGGCATTTGAAACTAGAAAACAGGTTACGAGAGACCTGGCGACCTTCGCACGAACGATACAAGACGGATTATCAAATAGGACCGAAATAATGACGCAGGGGGAAAATAGCCGCGATCCACAAGTAGGGACCGCTACGCAATACAGAGAGGGGCTACGGGGGATACCGACTACCGAAAACTACATCACATAGAGAGGTCAGATTCGACGAGGCATCGATGGCACGAAATGGATAGAACAGGGACTTAAACTATGCGAATGAAGACGACGACGGATACTTAAGGATACTACACGACGATAAAAACTTGAGACCGACAGCCCTACTGCACCCCTAATCCCGAGAAAGCAATAACCAAGAGAGAGAGCATGACTCTACCGGCGATATAACGTATACAACACGGCTCGCTCCCCCTCCCCAAACGCGTGGCCGGTCGCAAGACCACAGCAGAACGCACTAACATCACTCAGCCATTTATCAGCAATGATACCTCTGTTTAACGGAGATCCGATAAAACTACCACTTTTTAAACAAATAGTGAGAACAATGGGTCAGAGCATAGGACCCGACTACGAATAATTTTTCCTGGGTACACTAGTTAATAAATTACGGGGACTAGCAGCAGCCCAATTTACCATATGCATAACGCAGTACGACACAATAGAAGAGTTCCTATACGAGCTGGCAGAAACATATAGAGGTTTGAAACAAGTAGACACGCTCATAGCAAACCTCGAGGTTATTCGACAGTATGAACATGAAAGTGTCGAAAACTATACACTTAGGGTACAGGAATTACACAATAGAATAATAATGACGTACGATGCAACCCCAGACTTGACAAGGGAGGGAAAGCACAGAAATAGAATGAATACGGAAAAAGAGACAATAAAACAACTAATAAATGGACTACGTCACACGCTCGATTGCAAAGTACTGAGCACCAACCCGAGATCACTGCGAAAGGCCTAAGTAACGGCACAGAGAATTGAAAACGAGTACAGACTCCGCGATCTAATGCATCCGAGAAACAGGGCACACGTACGACTTGCAGAGAGCATGCCACTCGCTGGAAACGACAAATTGACATACCCCGTGGCAACCAAGACAATAGGAGAGGATAACCACTTAAGAAATGATAAAATATGTCTATACTGTAACAGACACAGTACACACCAAACGAGGAACTGCTACAAGTTGCTATCCGATACGAAAAACGGCAAAATTAACACCTGAGATGAAAGAACACAGATATCACAGGCCTATGCCCAAGCAGCACCACAGGACGGCTGCATATACTGCAGTCTTAGAAATCACAACGTTAAACAGTGCCGAAATCTCCAGAACAATATAAAAAAAGATCAAGACAACGAGGTGCAGAGAAGAAACGGGAAAGCCGGGCGCTCACGCTATGACAACTACATAGGAATTAACCCGATAAAGCAAAATTACACACAGACTAAATAATAATTATAATAATAACTACGGAACATACAACAGAAGCAATGGTAGACAAAACGGGAACTATAACAGATATCAGGGATACAGCCAAGACTACGGGGGGACCAACAACTATAACAGCACGTACAGGGGCAGCAATACACTAAATAGAAACAGCGGTTATTCAAAAAACTATGGAAACAACTATATAACTATCATAGCGGTTACAACGCGAATAACACTAATGACTACAGCAATCAACGAAAACGCAACCAAGATGGAAACCCGCCGTATTACAGAGATGGGTCAAATAATAGAGGAAGCTACCCTCGCGCGCGGCACTTAAACTCCCAGGACGCTCGTCGTGCTTTCCAAGCGTCGAGCGAGTCCCGGAAGTAGAGAAAGAGATAAAAGAAACTCTGCAGAGGAAGAATAGAGTGGCTGAAGGAGACCGGCAGCAGCCAGCGGGGTCATATATTGCAAGCATTGGAAGAAAATGTGCCGAAGAACAGGACATGAAAAAGCAGAAAAAGGAGAACGAAGAAAAAATGTCACTGAAAGCAGACCCCGCGAGGAGCTCCGAGATAGCCGCAAATAGAAATTGTAAGAATCTTATTAATTTACAACCTATTACTAACAGCCCAGGATTTGATAAGGAAGCGTGCAATAAAGAAACGAATGAGCCGCTCCAGGTAGTAAAAATTAATACGTCTCGGGTAGGACATACGCCACCCTTAGTATGCCTCGAGAGCCCACAACTAAGAAACGAAAGCGCGGAATTTCACGCGGATACAGGTGCTGAAGTATCAATTATAAAAATGAGTAGCCTCAAAGAAGGCTTATACATAAATTATAATAAAAGAGTGTCGATAATCGGTGTGACACACGGAGCACGGTGCACGTCCGAAACGGTAAAATTGACACTAAATGAGCTGACATGCACGCTGCATGTTTTCATCAACGACTTCCCGATACAGGTAGAAGGATTGATTGGATGGGACATACTGAAGGAATACGACGGCGATTTATGCGCCAAAAATAATTTATTAGTTAAAAGTGGCACCGAGATACCTCTGCTAGAGCCAGAGGCATTCGAAATCCGCGAAAGATCGAAACAAATGATTTTCGCGCATGTGAAAGAGAAGTATAAAAATATTCTAGTTGGATGGGTACTTCTGCAAAAATCGAATGAGGGCATTTTATTCGGTAACTTAATAGCAAACAACGACGACGATAAAGTATACGCTGAATGTATTAATATTACTGACGGACCAATAAAAATACCCGTGCCTCACGTAGAATTGCTAGAATGTGAGATGATTCACTGGGCGGAGCTGTACAGCGTCGATGGGGACGACGCTATAGGCTTACATGAGGCTAGGATAGAATTATTCAATTTAAACGAAATAAATGAAAAACGTAGTGACACCGAAAAAGACGACAAGCTGAAAAATAAACGGTTTTTAATAAATAAAGAAGCAAGGATAGAAGAAATACTAAGACTAGCAGACATGACGGGCTGTAATGAAGAATAATTACGACAAGTGCGTTAATTAATAGAATTCGACCCTTTTATGTTTGGCCTCGACGGAGAGCCTCTAAAAGCAATGAGCGTGTTAAAACATAAGATACTGACAATAACTGAAAAACCAATCGCAGCAAAAAGAATTAGGTATCCAGCAGCACTAAGACAGCAGATGACCGTAGAACTGAAAAAATTAAAAAACTAATGCATAATTGAGCCATCTACGTCACCATATAACTCCAACACATAAATAGTCCCAAAACACCCGGAGCCGAATGAAGAAAAACGTTGGAGAGTTGTGACAGACTTTAGACTGGTCAACGTAGCAACAGTTGGTTCGTGCCATCCAATACTATTCCAGAATGATATTTTAAATAACCTCGCATTTGCCCGCTCCATCACCGTCGTAGACCTAAAAATGGGATTTTTTCAAGTCGAAATAGACGAGAAAAACGCTCATAAAACAGCCTTCTCAGGGCCAGACAAGTACTACCAATATAAGCGCATGCCAATGAGATGTACAGATTCACCAAACACATTCGGGCGTGCAATATCATTAGCACTAGTGGGTTTTCAAGGATATGAAATAGAAGTTTATATGGATGACATAATGGTGTTCGCAGAGACAATAGGAGAACATGGAAGGAGGTTTAAGAGGATGCTTAAACGGTTAGCAGAAAACAATTTAACAATCGAACCACAAAAGTGCCAATTTTTGAAGCATGAGGCGAAAGTTTTAGGTCACATAGTCGGCAACGGACAAATAAAAACAAATCCCGAAAAAATTAGGTCCGTAAAAGACTATCCAAGACCTACAAACGCAAAGAAGATAAAACAATTTTTAGATCTCACGGGATACTTCCGTCGTTTTATTAAAAATTACGCAAAAATAGCACAACCGATGGCAAAACTTTAACGAAATAGCACGGAATTTAGATTGCAGAAACCTGAAGAAGAGGCATTTAATACTCTTGTTAACGCTCTGTGCAGCGAGCCCGTACTCTTAGCGTCGGACATAAATGGGCCGTTTATAATTACAACAGATGCATCAGACTACGCGATAGGTGCAATATTTAGTCAAGGGAAAATAGGCGTAGACCACCCTTGCGAATACGCATCACGCTCTCAAAAAGGTAGCAAACTTCGCTACCCAACGTACGACAAAGAACTGCTCGCCATGGTATACGCAAAGGAGCCATTCAGACCATACCTGTACGAACGGAAATTTTAAGTGGTTACCGACCACGAGCCATTAAAACATTTCCAGACATCGAAAAAACCGGACCTGCGATTTACGAGACTAAAGGTGGAATTACGTGGATACGAATTTGACGTTGTCTATAGGTGTGGAAGAATTAATAAAGCGCCTGACGCATTGTCGCGCAACCCGACCCTAAAAGAAGGAGAGAAAAACCCCGAATTACCGCGCAGGGAGTTATACGAACTCGTAGAGGAATAGGAAAAAGAGGGATTTGGTGACTCAAACACTCCACCAGCGAGGATATACAAGACTCGCACAAGAGAAAAATTTAATAAGAAAAAACAGAAAAAAGCAAATAGAAATTTCCGATTCAGACAAGTCGGACAGCAAGGTAAAGAAAAAGAAGCGCCAGAGAAATAGTAATTCAAGCGAATAAATGCCAAGCAACGATAGTGACGCGGAATCGGAGTCGGAATGGCCAGAGACAGTATCACAAAGAAATAAAACACTAAATGTAGGCAAAGCAACAAAAAAAGACATGGACCACATAGACTCCTAGCGCAAACTGCAAATAAAAAGGATAAGGGGGGAATGTAGCCAAATGCCGCAAGCGACAGTGACGAAGAAATTCCATCGCAAGGACCAATTAATGAAAAACTTGCATACATGCGGAAAGATAAAAATATGCAAAAAGAAGTGGAGCTCACAAGTACGCCTTTCATCAAAAGGGACGAAGCACAATATTTACAACGTAAGACTCGTAAACGCCAGCTAGATACACTACATAGAAGACCCGCAGAATTCTCCAATACATCCGAACCAGAAGATAAGTCGAAGGAAATAATAATGGCACACTACGACACACCTTCGGCTGCGAAGGACGAGACGGAAAGAGAAACGGAGAGACATAAACATTGGGGCTGGCAATTGGCACAAGCAAGCTTAACAGCAGAAGCAGCCAAGAGAGAAAGAGAGCAGAGAGCCAGGAATGCCGTAGGAAGTACGATGATAACCGCGGAAGAGATAAAGAAAGTAAGTAAGGAAAAGAAAAACAGAGAGAGTGACCGAGAAATGCCCGAGCAGAATAAAATGCAAGTAAGCGAACATCAACGGCCGGCTACTTTAGGTATGAAACGGGTGGCAGGAAAATAAACAATGACAAGCGGATTAATGACTCGCCACAGGTAGAAGAGCAACCAGGAAAGATCAGCAGGCTAAAAAAAAAATCGAGGCGATACTTGACGATTCGATAGACAACTTTCGAGCGAAAGTTACTGTGGATGTCAAGCGCCAAGATTTTAATGGAAAACCAGGGGTCAGAATCCATGCATGGGAATCCGACGCTACCACGGTTCGACAAAGGGGCGAACCGACGGGAAACGCAGACGAGGACCATATAGAAATGAATGAAGAAGAGGACGCAAGAACTCGAAGAAGTGGGACAGGTTGTGCGGAGCCGCATAAACTACTCAAAATAGTTGATGTACCCCGCGATGAAAAATGTTTTTTTCACGCTCTCATACTCCTATATGGACTAAAAATATCAACAGTCGGACTTAGAAAGGCCCTACTAAAATCGAAATGGTTACAGAAATGTAGAGACCTCAAAGGCACAAAAATAATCCTTAACGACAAGGATAAGTTTGGCGACGGGAAATGCGCTTTCATATTTTCCCAAGAATACGAGGAAAACATATGTATACATTTTCAAGCGACACCTTACGATTTACCAACATTTCGTGGGTAAAGAGGGTAAACAATTTAAAAATGTATACCTCGAAAAGAAACACTATCAAGCACTACTTGAGAAAAACGTAAATAAAATCACACCACCAATCAATGAGTCGAGTGGTGATGAAAATCAGCATGATCACAGAAAGGAGGATGATTCGAATGATATCAGCAGTCCTGAGTACAATGCAAATAATAATAACCAATCGAGCAGTGAAATCAACAAGGATTCAGAGGGGGAAATTGGAGACCATAGATGAATAGAAAGGGATACGAACAAAGCAGAGGAAACGGCAGCAAAAGTACAGGAAAAGCGATCGCTCCCCCCACCTAAACGTTCACCACCGCCGGACCATAAAGGGGCGTCTGACCCGTCGACATCAGAAAACGATGGGGAGAAAACACCTGATGAACGCAGGTCACCTGCACCGTAACCCCCACCACCACGAGAGCCGCTATCATCACACAATTAAAAAAACTCGTCCGATTCATCGCCAGAGAGCGACAGAGAACGAGGCAATGACCTAAATAAGGCTCTCGTAGGATCGGACACCGAAGAAAAGCACCATAGTACTAACGAAATGATAAATGCAAGCACTCTAGCAAAATACAGAGTATGCAGAACGACGTTTCCTCAAGAACTACCACCATGGGGGCCGAAGGGAAATAAGGACCCATCCCTACTCCAAAAAGTAAAAAAAGTTGAGGACCACCTTTTCAGATATTTGGATGATTAAATTTTTTGCACAATAACGGATAGCGTCCCTGATACCGAGACCATTGATGCACTTTATGAACGCGGCTATATAAACCCGATAGCATTAAACAACGAAAC